>VCJC01003187.1:16668-36040 GCA_024140195.1 Backusella luteola | reverse complement strand
TTTTTTTTTTTTTTTTTTTTTTTGTGTCGTTCGTAAATATGTTATTATAAAGCTAAACCATTTTTCTCTTTTGTATTATTTAAAATAGAATACAATGTTTAATAAGTAAAAAAAAAAGACAGAAAAGTATATAAATATGAAACTTATAGAAACATACTATATTTGTCTTTTAGACCTAACCGTGGTAAGAACGAGATTGAATATACCTGGGTTTTCTCTTGATATATTATTGAGTCCATAACGTTGCTACAAAAATACACTTATCAAATAAACCTTCTATACTCTTTTATTTTATTTTTCTCACTTGTTATTGTTTCTTTTTAATGTTAGCATTATTTTTAAAAATGAGTAATTAATACTAGATATTGGTCCGCGCGCGATTCATTTATGTTTTTAAGTCTCCTACAATAATATATAATAAATGAGCCCGGGTTTCATCAAAGTTGTCGCTTATTCATAACTTCCAATGTTTGAATAAAATAGTACATGAACAATTACTAAATTAAGTTTATACATTAAAAACCTGAAACAAACCATTGCCTCTACCATATTCTAACCTCACCATAGAATACTCAAGGTTGTTAATATGATACGTAATATATCCCATATATAACATGTTATAAAAAAAGAAGTAAAATAACATAAAATATATCCAATGTCCAACAAAAAAAATTATAGAAATTCGATTGGCATACAACTACGATAATGGTATTAAAACTAATGGAAATGCATATAAAGAAGGAAGCACTTCGATAAAATGGCAAAAAGGGGGGAGTTTGACGGTAGTGAGAAAAGAAAAGATATACTAATGGTCGTATTTAAAGCCTGTTTCTCGGTAAGAGTGTATAGGACAGCTACTCTCCTTAGCTTGAAAAACATTAATCACAGACTAAATCCCATCAAACTACTTTGTAACCATTGCAATGGTTTAATTGATGGTGAAGAATAACAATACCATGTCCTGTTTTTTCATTTATTTCCTCCCGATCATACCTTCTAATTTTGAGATCCATTTTCAGGAGGCACCTCCCGGAGCTGGAATATCCCAATCACGAGTATCACGGTCCCAAACGACAGTGCGATGTCCCATTTGTCAGGCAATAGCTCAAAGGCCATCAGCAGCATCTACTTGAGGTGGCCTCCAACATTTTGGTGTTATCCTCTTGTCCTGTATGGTAATTTGGTTAGGTTGAAGCTATGATGCATTTACCTTTAAACTTTTACTAGAACGTGACAAAACAATCCCCAGTATTACATAAACAAAGGAATTGGGAAGTACCTCTTTTCAAAAATGAAAATAGAGAGTGCTATGCTAGTTCTCTACTGAGTGTGATAGAGTCTACAAAGCATATCATTTAAAAGTCCAAATACACAGTAACTGGAGAAATAGCATTTATCTTATGAAAAGTGTCCTTTTTAATGCAAACACCCAAGTTATTGTAAAGTCACTTCAATTTATACTTCAAAAAATAAAACTTATAAACAAAAAGACACAGACACAGACACAGACACAGACAAAAGAAAAATTGAATTTACTTTGAACAATATAAACTATTTATTTTATTTTTAATACTTGGTTTTTTTATAATATATGATGAAACAAAAAAAAGAAAAAGGTGTATGATGATGATGATGATGATGATGATGATATAATTTTTTTTTAAAAAAAATAGAAATGCAAAAGGGGGCCAAGCATGTTCTAAAAATTTACAATTCCTCATCTGTGGTATAGACTTCCTCACCACGCTTGCGGCGTTCCATACGTTCCTTCTTCTTCTTACGGAGCTCCTTTGAAGACAACTTCTTCTTCTTTTGAATGGCCTTGACAGTGTTACCTTGGGCATCAACCATGTCCTCTTGCTCTTCTTCCTTGACAGCAGTAGTACCGTTACCTGAGACCCAGTTGTGACCAGAAGGAGTCAAGCGGCCGGCATCAACCATCCAGACCTCGTTACAAAGAGCTTCAGTGAATTCACGGTTGTGAGTAACAATGACAACACCACCACCATACTCCTTGATAGCCATGGCAAGAGCACCAAGAGATTCACGATCCAAGTAATTGGTAGGTTCATCAAGCACCAACATGTGAGGCTTGTTCCACATAGCAGCACCAATTACAAGCTTAACCTTCTGACCACCAGAAAGACCACGGATACGAGAGTGAGTAGCAAACTCAGGCTCAAGACCAACCTCATTCAAGTGCATCTCGATTTCCTTGGCAGTTAAAGGACGGTTCAAACCCATCTTGGCAGCTTCAGCAGAATCAACCTCGGCAATCTTCTTACCAAAACCCATATCTTCAAGTTTCTGACGAGAGATCCAAGTATTGTCAACAGAAGAGCGGTTAACCCAAGAGACCTCATATTCATAGGATTGCTTAAGCTTACGACGACCTACAAGCTCCTCAACAACACGCTTCTCACCATCAATAACAAAGACCTGCTCCATGACCTTCTTGTTGGCTTCAGTGTCGTTCATGCGATCGTTCTTGTCAAGTTCTTCACGATCTTCACCAGTAGCATAGCGCCATTGGATGTATTCATTGGGAGTAGAATCCAAGTGCTTCTCAATGTGGTGAAAAGCATGTTGAGCAACATAGGCAATACGCAAGTTGGGGTGCTTCCAAACAGTACCAACCTCGGACTCAATTTCACCAGTCAACAACTTGATCAAGGTAGATTTACCGGCACCGTTAGGACCAATGACGGCAACACGAGAAGCAAGAGAGCACTGCATGGAGATATCCATAAGCTGCTTGCGATCAGAACCAGGGTACTGGAAGTCAACATTCTTCATCTTCAAGATAGCACGCTCCTTAGTCTTGATACCCTCAAGCAATCCAGGTTCAGGGAAGGAGAACTTAATCTGGGTAGCATCCAAAGAGTAGTAAGAGGCAGCACGAGGGACCTTCTTGACGAACTCGGAAAGGTTACCACCATAACGCTTCAACTTGTAGTTGGGCTCGTAGTGAATGATATCGGAACAGACATGATCTAAGAAACCAGAGTCGTGAGAAACAATGATGGAGGTGACAGTCTTCAAACCAAGGAGGTAGTTCTCCAACCAAGCAACGTTAATAACATCCAAGTGATTGGTAGGTTCGTCCAACAACAAGATATCAGCGTTCATCAACATAGCACGGGCAAGAGCCAACTTCATCTTCCAACCACCAGAAAGCTCACCAATAGCCATCTTGGTAACCATAACCTCAGAGAATCCATACTCCAAAAGAATCTTACGAACCTGCTCAGGATCCTTGGTCTCAACACCCTCAGAAGCAAGAATGAAGTCAACAAGAGGAGTATCAGCCTCAGAACCATCAATATCATGTTCAACATAAACAGTCTTGAGCTCTGAACGAGGAGGGAAACCTTCAACCTGCTCGTTGGCAATGGCACGCATAAGAGTAGACTTACCACAGCCGTTAGCACCGCAAAGACCATAGCGACGACCACGCTTGAGACGGAGAGCAGTACGGTTCAACAAGATCTTGGCACCATAAGCAAGAGAGAATTCACAGTTACAGAGATCCTCACCCTCATCATCTTCTTCCTCGGAATCCTTGGGAGTGACAGCCTCCTCACACTTATTCAAGGCACTAAAAGCAAGAGCCTCAGCATCCTGGGCACTGAAGAAGGACTTGGCATAAGGAGAAAGAGCAGAGATCCAGACATCCTTGAAGAAGTTCTTGGCGACACAAAGGTTAAGAGCAACATCGTTCATGTACTGGACGGTGATATCGAAACGGGCATCAAGATCCTCAGGCAAAAGCTCCTTGATGGAAGTCTCAACCTTGGCTTGCTTCTGAACCTTTGTGAAAACCTCAGTAGCAGGATTACCAACACGCTGGAGAGTAGCAAGGGCCTTCTGGACAACACCACGACACTCGGGATCAGCAACCATATCCTGGACTTTCTCAAGAGCAGGGAGCAACAGAGGCAAGAAGGGAGCAGCGACATCAGGATCATCGACAAGCTTAGACATGTTGTCAATAATCAAGGCAGCCTTACGCTTGATGGAAGTAGCACGCTCATCCAATCCACGACTCAAGAGAGGAACCATAATGGACAAGGTAGCAGAATCAACCTCCTGGACAAAAGTGGTAGCACCAAGCAAGTGGATGGTTTCCGGAACATTTTCGGGGTGGTTGATGCAGCTAATGACAGCAGGAATAAAGCGCTCAATATCCTTATTCTCAACAAGACCGCAGATGACACCCATAGTTTCGGTGGCCTTCTTCTTGACATCGACCTTGGTCTCCCACATGGTATCAGAAACAACCGGAATCACATCAGGAATAGCAACAAAGAACTCCTTGGGGTGCTGCTTGGTCAACATGTCCAAGAGTTCAAGAGAAAGCATCTTGGTCTGCCACTTGCAAGAGTTTCCTAGACCCTTAAGGATATAAGGAACAGTAAGAGAGCAGGCATTGGGTTTAATTTTAGTAATCAAGTTTTTTGCAGCATCAAGCGCAGCACCCTTGATAGCGCTTTGCTTATCAGCCTGAAAATCCAACAAGTGAACCAAAAAGGGAACAATATAGGGCTCTGACTGACCATCCATGTTGTTGTTTACAAGGGCGGTAAAAGCAGCGATAGCACCTAAACGAGCACCGGCATTCTTCTTATTGGAGAAATCCTTTGCCATAGCATCGGCGATACTATATTGTTTGAGAGAAAGGACGCCGTTGTTGTTTACGAAAGCAGCGAGTTCTTCGGCGGCAGACTCGCGTTCAGCATCGGAGGAGAGTTTGGAAAGAAGCTCCTTTGCCTTGGTAGTCTCAACCTCACTACCAGAAGAGACGACCTTGGCAGTCATCATCTTCTTGGATTGAATTTCACTCTGAGATTTATTTTGGGCAGCGGCGGTAGCTGGCATTTTTTTCTGAGTTTTTTTTTGCTTTTCTAAAAGAGAGAGAAAGGATAGAGCGAGTCAAGAGGGAGTCCCACAAAGTGTAAAGGGGAGATTTTGTAAAAAAAAGTATTACAGGAGTAAGAAAGGGTGCCGTAACATAAATCAAATGAATTGTTCCTTTTATTTGCAAACTACAAATTTTTTTTTTCTTTTTAGTGATATGCTTTGTTTACACTATGTTTTTACAATACAAATTATACAATTTCCAGAAAAAGAAAGGCGGAGATCTAATCGAGGTCACTCTTTTCCCCTTTTTATTCCAAGCAAAGAAGGCGACAGATTTCCCTTTTTCTCGCTCTCTCGCTCCCTCCAATGGTAACCTCCCGCTTCTCCCGCCATTTATTTGGATGAAGGTTGTTTTATGCCTCGCACATTCCTGGTTTCAAAAATGAGATAGGGATATATACAGATTCATTAATTTCATTATCTGCTTTTTAATATATTGAGAGGCTATCTAGTCCCTTCACACGTGCGTCCCCAAGTTAAACAAAAAAGCCACGCATATCAAATGGAAAATGCATTGTAAAGGTGATTTACTTCATTTTAGTGTGTCACTATGTTTTTTTTTTCTCCTTGAACGATTCAATTTCTTTTTTTTTTGTTACATGTTAATGCAGGCATTCGCAGCTACTACTACTATATTTATTTGATTCCTATCTAAAAGTATACTGAGCTATTGACGTCAAAACCAATGATATATATCGTTTCTTAGCATATACTATTTGAGTAATTGCAATAATATACAATTTCAGTGATCCTGTAAAACCAAAACCTTAAGCGTAAACCAATAAAATAAAAGAGCGGTTTACTTTTTCAAGTAAAAGGTTACACTAGACATATTTATTTTACTGAATCATTATAAAATAAATCATGCAGCGCTTTGATTACAGTACTCTGCATAAAAAGAACCAAGGCTGCGTAAGGAGTCAAAATTAACCATTTATATATTTTTGTAAATCATTTATATTATTTGAAAACATTTACCTTTATTAATAATAAAAGGGAGGTCATATTGAACTTTATTGCTGAAAGAAAAAGGTCATGCCTCCATCATCAAATAACGAGCGGAGATGAAATCGTAGCAAAACGGTTTAGTGAGTTGTCAAAAAATGAATATGCTTTTCAAACGAGGCCCCTTTTTTTAAAAAAAAATGCTTACTCGGCACCATTTCCAAAAAGGCAAGTTGTGTAGACAACCAACTGGAATGATCAGTTTACAGATTCCAGTTTGATAAGACGGATTTTTTAGACTCCTGAAAAGAAACAGAACGATCTACAAAACAGATCTTGTAAATAAATAAATAAAAAATATTGTGTAAATATAAACAAAAAACGGTCTTCCTTTTCACTAATTTATTAAAATAGAAAATAAATTAAATAAACTAAATACTCTTTAATAGTTTAAAGGATGGTTTACCAACTAATCTAGAATATTTTAAGTGTTGAATATAAGCAGAGTGAATCATTTATATATATATATAGTATTAAAATATAGAGACATCGTATATTCATTACCATAGTAAATGAAGAAAATATCTCTCTTTTCTAGTTTATATTCATTATTGTGATTGTGACTTTAGCTCAGGATTATCAGCGCTAGCTGAGACACTAAAGTTTAGATTTCCATATATCACAAAAAAACCCTTTTATCTGTAAAAAAGAAAGCATGTCCTTTTAATTAGATTTCAAATTGAACTTGGAAGGCACAGCAAAAAGTAAGCTTTTTTTCGATTTATAAAATAAAGAATAGTTGTTTTCGTATACCTTAATCCTCATTATTCTTGTTGGGTTCTTGATGTTTTTAGTGTTCATATCTATACCTCAATATCATGTTATCCAACTATCTATTTAAAAAATGTTATTTATAAGGATCATGTAAGTACATGACCCTCATCATCTTGTTAATGACATTCTGTCACATATAAAACAAAAGTAAGGAGATCTGAAATAGATCTATTTTTAAATCTCTATTTATATAAGAAGAATGTAAATAGCGAGTTCAAAATAAGGTATCTACTATTTAGAATATACAGATCAATATCTCCCCTTCTTGCTGGTTTACTTTATAAATCAACTCGCTTTTTTGCGATAGTAAAAAAAAATAAACATATGATAACTTGTTACCGTGTTTCACTTAATCATAAAAGATGTATCATTGTATTTTGTGTGTTGTTCTTTTTATAGTGATGAAAAGTCGTTATCAGCATTTATTTTGAATAAAAAGTAGACCAGAGAGCCAATGGATCAACAATAGATTAAGAAACAAAAAACAAGTTGATTAGTGTCTTATATACATAAGAAAATGACTTTAAAAAGCCACGTTACTTTGCTTATCATGAAAAATATTTTCTTGAAACTTTACTTTTTTTCTCCTGAATCTTTCTCTCTCTCTCTCTCTCTCTCTCTCTATTACGAATCGAATTCTTCTATATACAGATCCTAATTTGTTTGTTTTTACTCTAATGTTTTTTAATTAATCGGAATAGTAACATTAAAGGCATTATTATTGTTATTGTTATTTTTAACGTATTTGAAAGTAATAAGATAAAGTACAAACAATAACAAGAGGTAAACAATTCTGCATGTCTGGATTCCAAAAATTACAATTTGCATTATTGGATTCTATTTTAATCATTTTATTCCGAGATTTACCTTTTGTTTGTTTACACAGGTAATATTTCTTTTTCTTTTCATTATCCTCTTTTTTTAAAAAAACATACATTGTTTACTTGTCCTCTCGTTTTTAATCTACTTTATTATAAAATTTTCCCCCTTTCCTCTCAAGATATAAATGTACTTTTATTCGAAAGTGGCAAAAAAACAGCTTTTTGTACTATCTCTGATTCCGTTGAAAGAACCTGTTATTCCACTATTTCTCTTTTTCTCCTTTTTATTCTTGCCATGTGCTTATTAGTGTACATCTTGAAAAAAAAAAGTTAGATCCCCTGAAATTAGTTTAAGGGATCAAGCTTAGCAACCAATTGATACATT
The DNA here is from genome assembly GCA_024140195.1 of Backusella luteola. Classification (NCBI taxonomy): domain Eukaryota; kingdom Fungi; phylum Mucoromycota; class Mucoromycetes; order Mucorales; family Backusellaceae; genus Backusella; species Backusella luteola. The sequence goes on along the minus strand of VCJC01003187.1, from coordinate 28,135 downwards.
ACATAAAAATGACAGCCACCGCAATTTGACATATTATTTTTGGATCAAAATGAATTAAAAACAAAACACACAATAGATATTATTATATTTTGTACAACCGCAACTGTTTGTGAAGTGCTCACTGAAAATCATATTTTTGGTCTACTAGAGCATTAATGTGTAGCGGTATTGAACTTTATTGACAGATCATAAGTATTAGCGATCAATCTCAATACGTATATCGCTAAACAGAGTTTCTGATGTTTTATATTGATTTTGAGAAGACCCAGAAAGAAAAGGTGTTTTCATAGCTTTAGTTGCTCAAGATCCTAGAAATCATCAGGCTCTGCCATACACAATGAAAGAAAACGAAAGGAAGAAGGAGATTAATAGGAGGAAAAAGATAAATACAGCTAGAATTGAAGGCTAGTCAAACGGAAGGAGGTGGTTGAACAACAAGAGACTCTATTACAAACCGAAAAAAAGTAGTAAAAGGGGTTTCTAACCCTAATAATTATGATCTACTATTGGATAAGCTCACATAGTGAAAACGATCTCGAAGCCAAACTATGCTAAATTCATTGTCAAATTATTGATCAAGATATATACATTCACTGTTTTCGCAACAAACATATTACCAAGACAACAGCCTCAGTTATCCAACTAACAAGAGGAAAACCTGGCCCCCATTTCCTATTAAGGGAATTTTGTTTTAAAATTTTGATTGGTGACGCAACCAATCAACTTTTTTCTTTTCTTTCTTTTTGCCTTCTTTTCTTTCCTTCTCTGTTTTTTTTTTAATCAATTCATCTGTTCTCCATTACGACACATCTATCTTCTTTATCTTATATTTTATCTATAAAAAACATACATTAAAAATATATACTCAAGTCAATTGTCAGGAAACCAAGTTTAGTCTTAAAAATATATACTCTTTATGGGGATGCTTAAGGTAGAATAATATTTTTTTTTCCTTATTTTATCATTAATGCTGAGACATGAATTTAGGGTAATTCAAGCTCGTTAGACTTTAACCAGTTGATGGCCCAAGCGACACAAGTGGCCAAACAACAAGATGCAGAGTTGTTGGAACGAGCCCGACAAAAATTTCGTGAGCAGGAGGAACGACGAAAACAAGAGGCGCGTGCAGCAAGAGAAAAAGAAGCTGTGGAAAGAGAAAGAAGATTGCAAATGCAGCAGCAGCAACAGCAACAGCAGCAAAAGAAGAAGGCCGGTGTGGGACAAGCAAAAAGAGGTTCTTCTTCTAAAACGTCAGAACCCATCGAAAGAAAGAAGAGTATGGCAGTGGCAACAAAAGGTCGTAATGTAAATAGTAGTAAACGCTTTCCCACAGCCAGCCAACCAGCTTCCAGCTTTTTCCCTGAAAAAAAGGTTTTTTTTTTGTAACCATGGAAACGGTTGAGAAGAGACAAATTGACATTTTTTGCTTATTTACACACACAGAAACATGTTGACATGTCCTTTGAGGAATTGATGAGAACAGCAAAGGAGCAATCATTGAACAAAGCATCATCCGCAGCCGAAAAACCAACACCCAGCAAGTCAAGGAGTGTAGAAAAACCACGTGAATCATTGTATCATAAACAACCACAACGAAAACCCGCATTCACGCCATCAGCATCCAATGATCATCAGCTATCGGCACGCGAGAGAGCAAAGTTGATGGGTGCCGATGTGCCAAAACGGGTGATGAACAATGCTAAAAAAGATAAGCGCTCCATCTCAGAAATTCAGCGTGAGCTTCGTCATTCAAAGGGAATACATTCGGATGATGAGGACAGCGGTGGTAGAAAGGACTCTCGTTTAATGTCGAATAAAAATAAGCAACCTCAAAGATACCAACATAATACTTCGCCTTTACCACGCAAGAGACAGCTCTCTCCTCCTCGTCCATCACAAGCGCCAGTAAAGAGATCATCAATACCACCACCTTCAAGGGCTGCGCCTCCTGCTGGCCCTCGTCGTATGCCGTTTTCAGGGAAACCATTGGATAGACGTAGAAACGGACCTCCGCCGCAAGCAATGAACAGAAGACGATATATAGAGGAAGAAGAGGATGATGAGGAAATGGATGGCTTTGTTGTTGACGACGAGGATGAGGATGATGATGATGATAGATATTCAAGATATGGCTACTCTGATGAGATTAGTAAAATATTTCGCTATGATAAAACCAGGTAATAATGATATTATATATATAGAGAGAGAGAGAGAGAGAGAGAGATGATTATATATACTAAATCATATAATATAGATATGCCGATGAACCTGCATTCTCTGATGATGATATGGAGGCAAATGCTAGTGATGTGTTGAGAGAGGAAAAGAGAAGGTAAAACTACATTGTTCAAATATACAAGAATATAAAATATATTAAAACATTGCAATATCATAGTGAACGTATTGCAAGACGTGAAGACTTGATTGAAGAGCAGAAGGAATTGGAGAGATTGCAAAAGAAGAAGAAGAGATCATAAACAATCATTTAATAGTAATAGTAATTATAATAATAATATAAAAGAGCACACACATATACACACATACACCACAGAAAAAAAAATTATATATACATTTCTCTCTTTTTTATTATTATCACAAGTTCCATGTAAATAAATAAACCAAGTATTTACTACATAAAAAACCCTCTTTATTATTGATAATCCTGTAAAAAATGCTGTGCTTTAGAAATAACAGACTCGATCTGACTGGCCAAATGCTCCTGATTTGCAAGATAAAGTTGAAGTCTTTCCAATAACTCGACTTGTTCTTTTGACGACAAGTCATTGATAATAAGTGCCAATATCGTACCAACAGATACATTATACATCTATTTATATAACATACATATGCGTTTAGATTCTCTCTCTCTCTCTCTCTCTCTTTTTTTTTACATTTGTGTACATAACACCTTACCTTTATAAAACTCTGGTAATACATGAAGGAAAATAAACCCATTAAAAACTGGCAATCCATTCTATCCGTTAATCCACCATGACCAGGAATACTATGTCCAAAGTCTTTGATTTGGAATGCGCGCTTGACGGCACTTGCAAAGAAGCCACCAAAGGGTGCAATCAATGATGCAAATGTCGCCATCACAATCGTATGTAATTGAACGGGAGCAATCCAAACCTCTTTTACATCAATAAAAAACTATATATTCTATTAGTAAAATGGCGATTTCATAATAATGACGACATTACCAGGTATTTTATCACAATGTGAGCTAACGATGGCAATTGCCAAGGCGCTGAAGTAAACACAGGGTTCTTTGGCTCACATGAGACGTGTGACCAAGCGCTTGCTGCCAAGTCATGAACGGGACAAGTCATATAATCGAACTGCATTAATAAAGTACAAGCCTATTCGAAAAAAAAAAAAATGATGAGGATAACTTGCCCCTTTCTTTCGTCTCTTTTTTTTTAAAAAAAATACCAAGAAGCCAAATACAATAGTGCACAGGAAACCACCCACAAATCCTTCCACCGTCTTTTTCGGAGATAGTTGAATCAACGGCGTTTTACCCCAAAAGAATCCACACACATAGGCAAATGTGTCATTGCATGCCACTAATGACGCAGGTAAAACAAACCAAATCAAACCCTCCAGAATATTATCAATGATAAAGTGGGATTGCACCACAATCAGAAATATTGCCATATGTGTCCATCCAAACTGTGACATCTGTGAGCGATACTGTCCTTTCTTGAGGTTCATGACGAAATAGAGAAACCCTAAAATGTTCGAGTTAGATAGTGTTACAATACATGTCATGCTCTTACTTACCAATAATATACAACATAAAACTAATAAATCGATGGTGTGTGACAAATGGTAAGAGAAACGCATCTACCATGATGACCTTTTTAAAGTAATAAATAATAGATTCTCCATACAAGAAATAAGAAGCTGTCAAGAAATAATACCTAGTCTCTATTTTTAGTACAACCCGTTCTAAAGATTCTTCTTTTTTACTTTTACCAACTCATGGTCTTGAACCAACGTAAATTATCTTTTGCAGAATTATAGGCGATTTGAATGACTTCCTTGTATACCAAAACGGTAATCACCATCACCAAAATAATCGAGGTGATGTAACCCGAGGCAAGGATCGCAAAGAAGATGCCAACCATGATAAGGGTGGTGACGGTGCGGACCCACCAGTTTTTCCATTTTTTATTTGGTGCTTCTGCAGCCAAAAGTGTAGGTGTCGACTCCTGTTTTTCGTCGTTGACGGGCTCTTTTTCTTCTTTTGAGGACATGATATATAAAGGGTAAAGAGAAAAAAGAGAAAAAGAAAGAAAAAAAAAAGAAAATGCGTTAAATAAAAGTATATTTCAGTGACTCTTTTTTTTTTCAAACAGTAGCTTTTTCAAAAAGTAAATAATAATGTAGCATTTCATCATTTTGCTCATCACTATTTTTTTTTTTTAATCATCTCAGATAATGCGAACGATTTGATTGGCTGTTTTTTATTATGGTATTTTGAAGCCAAAACGCTAGTAACTCGGTTGTTACTTTTAAATATATAGCATTGGATAGAAACCATAATCAAATATGAATTGATTTTTGGGAAATAACAAGATACAACAACAAGCACAAAAAAAAGAGGATTATCATGCCTGAACAATGATGAAAGTATTACAGAAAAAGAGAAAATGGTCATGGTACGTTTTTTTTTGTGTAAATAAATAACATTGAATATTTCTTTATAGGATCAAATGTAAAATTAGTTCGGTAGTGTTACTTTGAAAAAGATATGTATTTGTAATGTTGTTTTTATATTCTCTTCTTTTGTATATTTTAAACTTCCGCGTTTATACAAGAAAAAAAAACCTTGGAGAATTAAAATGCAGTGTATGCTATGATATCTTGATGTATAAACAAGTTGTGTTACAACAACATGATAGAAGTGAGATCTAATCTAGTTCATAAACAAAGAGAAAAAACTTTTTTTTTTCGCTTTGGATAAAATTAAAACGAATTAAGCTTCTTGTTTCGATTTATTAAGAAAAAAGGTTTTACGTTAAACGAAAATCCCTAAAAATTTTTTTTGTTATTTTTTTTTTATATGAGTTCATTGTTTTACCTAATAAAAAGCGATCGTTGTTTGACAACTTTTTTTTTTGTTACTTTTCTTCTTTTTTTATAACAAAAAAAAACTGGATTTTGCTCTTTCGTTTCTCTCTCTTTTGTGTTTTTTTTTTTCTTTTTCTGCCTTTCCTTTCCTTTCTCTCTCTCTCTCTTGTAATGAGTCTGTCTCATGTTGTTGAACTCAATGGGACGTCGATGCCTTCATCGCCCATTCCAGATTCATCAGCATTCCGAGAAACAGCGACGACACCCAACAAAAGACAGAGAGTTGATATCTCTGAAGAGCAAGTGAAGCAAATTGTCGATATTTTGGGGTCAATGCTGATTAAAACAAAGAATGAAATTATGGTCATAAAAGGTAGTTTTCAATCATGTATTAAAATAAATGACATTTTTTTTTTATTTATATTTTCTTTTTGTTAGAAAAATATGCACCTACTGCTGCTGTCAATTTTTTACTGCGTAGAATGGAAAGTTCTGATGCCATTTTAACAAATGATGTTTACTGTCTTATGACAAGTTTCATGACGGTTTATTTGGCTTTTATTGAATTATTACTTCGAGATTTATCAAACAACAACAATCATGGCAACAGTAACCCACTTGAGGATTTCATGCATCTCTTTTCAGAAAATGATACTTTATTTGGAAATAACAACCCTTTCCTGTGGTATTATTTATATGCACGCACCAACACATCAATACTGGATGATTTGGATAAGCAACTCTCAGTCCATTTTACTTCATTAAATCTTATTGACAGCATCTTTTCAAGGTTTTACACCGTTTATTTTCTGGGCGAGGAGTCAAATACACAGAAAAAACACCAAAAGGACCATGGCCAGTATTATACACCACATAGCGTCATCCGATTCATGTGGGACCGGTGTCTCTTGTCATCATCCTCGCTATTACATACCGGCAATATACCACGTGTCTTTGATCCCTGCCTCGGTATTGGTTCCTTCCTCTGTGAATTCCTATCACGTCTTGTCAATGCCTGTCGTTTCAATGTAGACATCTGGAACGACTCGAATAGACTCTACTCGATTCTCACCACAGAAATCCCGGAAAGCGTGTATGGCATTGAAATTGATCCATTCGCCTTTCAGCTGTGTAAGATCAACATGCTGATCCACCTTTTTCCATTTTATGAACGTCTCTTGGAATTAAACGTAGAATTGAATCAGACACCACGCATTATCCAACGCATTCGACTGTTTTGTAACGATACGTTGAGATTGGACAAGGATTCCAATGCCTTTACCAATGATATCGACCCATTCGAACTGGATTGTTTGTCACAATTGAGAGACTCGAGTAAATTAAAGTTCCATTATATCGTCACGAATCCACCTTATATGATCCGAAAGACAGGCTTTATTACCCAGCCCGATCCACAGCTTTATAATGAAAAGGTGTTAGGTGGAAGAGGCACACAAGCCTATCTTTATTTCATGTGGATATGTCTTCAGAGATGCGATGATAGTCATGGTCAGGTATGTTTGATTACACCAAGCCAATGGACTGTACTTGAATTTGCTGAACATTTAAGGTAAAGCATCAATCATTAGCAGATAATAAAAAAGAGGGATTGTTTTTATTTTTAAACAAAAAAAAAGAACCAACGGTAATAACATTTATTATAACATTTAATACATTTGTTTATAGAAATTGGATTTGGTCCAATTGTAAGTTGCTTGAAATGTATGAATTCGAACCATACAAAGTGTGGCCCAAGGTACAAACTGATTCTCTGATATTCCGTGTTTGCAAGAGGAGCTGTGTCCTACCACGTACTGACAAGACGATTTATCTGCGACACACATCACCGCGCCGTATTCCATTAAAGGGGTTATTGACCTGTTATGAGAACTTTGATGTCAACCAAAATAACCCAGACATCATGTTCAAATGCACATCCACAATCGACCCCATTACCACTTCTCTTTCCATCATTATACCAACCACATCGGTCCTTGATAAATTGACGGCCCTGACGGAGCATTTACCACGCATTTGCGATGGAGAGGGAAGAAAAATCAACAATTCGAATACGGCGCCTCTTGTGTGGAACAGAGGCCCCAATACAAACCCCGTTTATTCACTTGTGGTCCGCACCGAATGGGCCATACTGACCTTTGGATTCAAGGCGTGTGCGCGCTGGCTTCGACCTTGTTTTTACTGGAACGGGAAATCGTCGTTGAGTGAGAGCGGTGGCGGGAAAGAAGGCAAATTTTGGAAAGAGCGAGACGCATTCCGATTGGAGAAGAAGGAGTTTTCAGCGGCCGAAGCCTACTGGCCCTTTTGCAACCTGACAAAATCCAAGGTGCCCTATTATTCCATGATTATGGTCAATAAGGAAGATGCCGAGACGCTCCAGCGCGAGTATAACCAATGGGGAGAGCAGTCGGAGAGTGCTAGTCTGTATCACTACCTATACGAAGCACGTATTGCACTGCAACCAAACAAAAAGAACCTGCTTGCCAATTGCCAATACAACAAGAGCGGAGCAGAGCACGCAGTCAAGTTGGTGCACCCGATCAACTGTGGTTACTTTACACGCTCGCAGCCACGCCAACGCTTCTTCCTGGACAAGAGTCGGATGGTTGTTACCAACCAATGTATCTATTTTACCATCAAACCTGAATCCAAGATTCAAGATGCAGACTTCTTTTGTGGTCTACTCAACTGCTCCCTCTTCCAATTCTTTATCAAATCCAACTGTTACTATGACCAGCAAGGGAGAATGCGGTTCTTTGGTAGACTTATGGCCAACATCCCCTATATGCCACCGGATAATAGCACGATAACGTGCTGCGTCTCGCGCTTCTCACAGGGCATCACGGCGTGTCGAACCTGGCTCTATTCCATCATCCGGCAGACGCCCAACACAAAAGGACTGATGGAACGTATCCGAAACAACGAATATGAACTCACAACAGCCGAACTGGACCTCCTCAAAGGCATCAACAGCATCACCGAGCCCGATAGTAGTCTCCCGGTATTGGACGAAAGTGATTTCACCTGGGTCCATGATTTTGTGCTGTCCAAGCGCGTATCGATGGATAAAGTGTTTGTCATCCTCTTAAAAACAACGTGCCTCTTTCAATTTGCAATAGATCAGCTGGTGTACTGTCTTTATAAGATCCCATTAGACCTTCAAATGGGAATTGAAGATGAATTGAATCTTAGGAATAATAGAATGAAGGAATTACCTCCCATTTTAGAAAATGATGCCAATGCCTGGAGCGAAGGCATCATTGATTATGCAACAAAACTTACTTTAATATATAATAACGAACACTTAATGCTTTAATAAATACTGTTTATATATACACATATTTTTGTAAGACATGTATGTATGTTTTTTAAAAAAGATGGGTGTTTTTTGTATGCATGTATGTGTGTGTGTTGTGTGTGTATAGAATGCTACGATGCTCTTTTTTTTTAGGAATAAGATGGTGGTGGCTGTTGCACTACTGATGGCACATATATCAAATCATTATTATTGTTATTATTTCTAGATTGCTGCTGTTGTAAGGTATCGAATAACATGGTATCATCTGTATGTCCTCCATAAGCTGGAGGTGGCGGTAAACTACCTTGTTTTGGTGCAAATGCTGCTTCTCTTGAGTTCGCTACATAAAAATAGAATGAGTATATATAAATGAAAGCTTGGCATTATTAATCATTTACCCGCAGAGAATAAAAAGTCTACAAGATGATGATGACATTAAGTATATGTTATTATTATTATTATTATTGTTATTGTTACCTTGAAGACCAAAATTAACAGAAACACTACAAGGACCAATTGACCCGATTATAGGGTATAAAGGATATTTAAAGCCAATAGATGCTTTACCCAAGTTCTATATAACATATATTTATATTATGACATGTTGATATCTCTCGGATTCTATTACTACTAACCTCTCCATTTCTCGTAAAGAACACTGTCCCACTCTGATACAAATACCCCACACCAATAACATCGCCCTGTTTGAAAGACGGTCCATAGCTTCGCCCGGAAACCGAGTTACTGGCATATACTGCTCCGTTATTCGAATGATAAGCAACCGAATGACGATGCCAGCCTGGCAACCTCCAGCGAGGATAGGGTTTTGTAGATAAACCAATGGCGATTCTAGCTTCGTTACTCTCGTCCAGCTGCTGTTGCAAAATCTTGACCTCCCAATAGGCAAATTCTTGCACGGGGACAGGCAGATTGGTGCAGATACTACCCTGTCCTTGATAGAAGGTAATGGTATCATCGTCATTCATAATAACGGCGTTGCTTTCTTCTTCACTGTCCAGTGTTTCGGTCTCCTCGAATCTCCATGCTTGTACGCCCTTCTGCAGCACTTGTAAATGATTTGAGGTGTCGATATAGCTGTTTGTATTGGGCGGGAACTTTGTTTGCCATGCTGTATTATCATTTTCTGTAATAAATATCAAGTCTTGTATAATGAAATATTTGCTTCTTACATGTAGTGGATTCGAGCGTGTGATTGTCAACAGACTCCATCAAGACATTGACAGAAGAAGAAGCTTGCTGATGCCAGGATGGGTCCATTGATGATGACTGTTGCTGCATTGGTAATGCTCGACGACGAGACTTTCTAAGCATCCTCATTCCAATGCAACTGACAAGCACAAACAGTATAAATACGCAGACGATAACAACAGCATATACGCCTTCTGCAGCCACCGCCATTAATAATAATAATAAAAATTCAGGGGGAAAAAGTATAAGGAAGAGCAAAAAAAAAATATATACATTTTTTTTTTTCTTATTTTTAATAACTCCACTTTTTTTTGTATTTACTTTTTTGGGTAAAAAGCATCTAAAAGTATAAAGAAATTACTCTTTAAAGATCATTCGGGATCGCCATGGAAATTCAGCACTTTCTATATTCAAAACCTTCCTAAAGGAGAGTAATGTTTAGGTTTCTTTTTTTATAATTTCTATTGACACTTTGGTCAAAAATGCTAGAAAGCATAAAGTATCATCTCACTCTGAATATAAAATCAAAGCGACATTTATATTTAGATAAATTAAACTAATCTGTTAATGTGCTACTCGAAAAAGATAGCCGAGCGAATGCTATAACAACAAGATGTTGCCTTTTCAAAAAGTAAAATAGCCATATACTTTGAATTAGACAGGTCATCAATCTGTTATTAAAAGTAACACAAACATTTTATAATATAAAGAATCCAGATTTACTTGCCAATTGTGATAATATTCAATTCTATATTATTACATGAATATGTGGCATTATTGTTCTTCCGGTTTATTTTGGAGCTATCGGGTTAATAAATAACATTATTTGCCGCGGATTCAACAAACAGTTTAATATCAAATACAGCAGTGAGATCTACACACACAAAGGGCCTTTTTTTTTCCCTACATTGAACCAACTTTCCGGTAACACCCCTCTTGGTTTTTAATTTCTGTAATATCCGTAAATTACAAAACGCCTTTTTTTTGTGGGTAAACTTTTAACATACTATTCAAACAAACTAATAAAAAGACATGAATCGTAGTGATTTTTTTTTTTGAAATATATCCTCTCTATAATCTTAAGTCATGGTCATCATAGTAAAAATATGTTAAAACAGGTAGTAATAAACGCATTCTTTTAGTGCATTTTATAATTTAGAAAACAAAAAAATTATTTGACACTTTCCAGAATCCCTGATTTTATAAATATTGATAGGACGGACCTGATGCCACTCCTGTTTATTTAATAATTTAATGGTATAAAAAGCATGTCGTTTGTTTTTTATCAACTAAATTTTACTCTTTAAATGATTGATTCATCATCATGACAACACTTGTATCTGCAAGAGAGTCCAGACGCTATTTTTATAAAAATTGTATGACACAATGTCGTGAAGGGGATACAAAACTGCACCGGTTTTGGTATAGACAATTAACAGTAAAAAAAAACCTATTCCGACAATTTAATAATAGAATACATTATGTAAACTAAAAATAAAAACAATATTGCTATATATCTTTCATTAGAAACAATATACATGTACGATATATCAATTGAGGTAGATTAAATAAAAAAAAAAAAATATGTTTGAAAGAAAAGGAGAGTGAATAAGAGAAATGTAAACTTACATTCTGTATAGAAGATCATCTCATTTTAGTTTGGTAACACCTTAAAACATGTGAAATGGATGGTATTTTCTCTCTATCTCTTCCCTTTCTTACCTATTTAATTGTTAATTAAATTAATATATCTCTTTTCATTATCATTAAATTATAAATCATCTATTTTGCAATTATATATGTTCATTTTAGTATGATATGTCATATTATTAGATATGTATAAAAGCGGGGCATTTTAGTTCA
>VCJC01003187.1:2226-15602 GCA_024140195.1 Backusella luteola | reverse complement strand
AAAAAAAAAGAGATATTTATTTATACAAAAGAAAAAAAAAAATAATTTAAAAATGAACAAAAGAAGGACGAATGGAATCACCAATAGGGCCAAGCGTATGCTGAACCTGCTGGTGTTCCTGTTTTGATGTGGGAATAAAAGGATGATTTTGGAGCAATTCGATATTAGATTTAAATGAGGATGATATGGGTGGTGGTAACATGAAAGAGTCGAATTTATAGTTGTTGGCAAATGGATCAGGTCTCTTTTGCAGGATATCAAGATCGAGACCTGTAGAGAAAGGTGAATACCAGCTTCTTCTTTTTCTTCGAATGAGTGGCTCACACTCATCCTCACTTGTGATCGGGGTTAGAGAGTTCATATCAACTGAACTGTCTTCATCTTCAGGTGATGTGATAGAATTCATATCATCGCTAGCAGTGTCGTGATCCTGATAAATGTCATCAATGTTGTCTTTATCATCATTTTCAGTGTCACTGATTTTATCGTCATAAGTGTTTATACAATGAATATCGTCATTGACTCTGTCGTCATTATTATTAATGGTGTCATTATTGTTATCAGCATCATCTTGGTGCTTCATTGTCGCATTCATCTCGTCTTTTTCATCGTCTTCATATTTATCTGATGAAACTACTGTTTCGAAAACAGCCCTATGTACATTGCGAGATTTATTATGCTTCTTCTTTCTAATTTCTCCCACACTAATCCAGATGTTATTGTCATTGTCATCATCGTCCGATTCAAGCTCAGGTGTTTTTGCAGGTGAGTAGGAACGTCTTGGTTTTGAATGGGGTTGTTGCTCTGTGCTGGATGATTTGGGATGGTGTTGCTTGTTCTTTGTCTTCTTTCGTTTGTGTTGTTTAGTATTAGGTTTTACAGGTTCTTCTGTGTATTTCTCTTCTTGGTAGAATAGGTCAGGGTCATCATCGTTGTTGTTGTTATTGTCCTTTTTCTTCTATTTAAAAAATTTTTAGTCTATATTTATCAAGAGGAAAGGGAAAGAAAAAAAAAAGTACCTTGTGAAAAGTATAAAGTGCATAAATGAGTAGTATGACACACCAAACCAGGGGTGATTGGCGTAATCTCGAAAAGAAGTTTACACGCTTCAATATGGTAAGTTGAGGCAATTTACTCGAACAGTGGTGGTGGTATATAGATACTGTTGAGGATGTTGTTACTCGTGATAAAGAGGATTGAGAAGAAAGTGGCTGGATGGTAGGATGGCACCAGGACATAATATTTGAATAAATAAATACCAAAAAGATATAAACGAGTGAAAATAAAATCAATAGGACCGGTGATAACACCACAAGTGATGCTATCTTTAATCCTCGAGAAGATGAACGTACTTTCATGAAGGAAAGTGTTGTGTGAGGGGGTGGGATTTTAGGGAATGGAAAAAAAAATTGAAAAGAAAGGGAAAGAAATATAGAGAAAAAGAATGTGTACACAAAAAAAGTTTTTTAGCTTTTTTTAAAAAAAATTGGGGGGGGGAAGGAAGAACATTTATGTGGTTTTAATTGGTTAATCTGTAATTAAAAAAAAATATCGTTATTTTGGGTCCAAATAAACGCTTAAACTCTACTTCATTGGATGAACTAAACGGCCGATGGTAGCACTGATCTTTTCTACCATATTTAAAGTTTATTTTGTCATGGCTGCATTTACTATTTTCCTTCCCCACAAGTACAAAAGTTTAATCAGGCATAATCAAGTACAATTGCTCTATTGACTCAATAAAAACCTTTCATCAAAGTATAAAAAATAATTACTTTCTTTTCAGAAAAAAAAATTAAAAAAACGATATGTAACGTGAATGATGTAATGCCAAAAAAAAACCACAGTAGGATCGACTAACAGCAGGGGCTGGAACTAAAAAAAAATGAAAAAAGATGTCTTGATAAAATCTGTTATTTTTAGCATGAACATTCTATTTTATGTAAAGAAGGAGGAGTTTACCGCTTTCTATTACCTTTCTTAAGACAATTTTATCAAGTTTTAATTTGAAGTCTAACATTATCAATACAAGGTTTTTCTTTGTACTCTTTGCTGTAAAGGGTATTTTGTTCTTCCGGATGTTTATTTCTTTAATTGGAGAAGGGTTTTTTTTTGTGCTTCTTAGCGGGAAATAGGATACCATATTGCTGGATTGCACTTATACAAACCCCCAAGTTAAGACTTTAACCCTTTGATTGACTATCCAAAAAACAAAGAAAAAATAAACTTTTCCAAGTCGCTTTAACGCTTATTTCTGCTACAAGCCACGCTTCGGGCATGAATTCTGAATATTTTGATTACGAGACAGTTTATTTTGACATTGCAACCAGTTATTCTTTCTTTTACTAAACAATATGCTATGGAAAAGCTCTTAAAAGAAGCATGAAAAGATACCCATAGTCTGTACAATCTTTTTACACCATTTATGAATCATTTTAAATGGAATTAGAATTAAAAAATAGATTAAAAGACAAAGAGAGAGTTTTACAAGGGGCACTCTCCTTTTACAAGATCAATGCCTTTGAAATGTAAATATTTACAGTGATACTTTTTTATTTTTATTTTTTTTACGGTCCTTATCATGAACTGTATAGAAAAATCAGCAAGTTTGGCAAAACTTGGCTATTTTCCTTGGCTTTCGCATAGTAGATCGACTAGAATTTAATCTGAAATTTAAACATATATACATACACGTTTTATCGATATTTAAAAAAAATGACGCTTATGGCTTGGAACTAACATGCGACAGATCTAAAACTATGATAAAAATTATATATCATATTTGAATATACAGAGAATTCTAAACTTCTGGGTCCGCAACAAGTGATTTCTGAATCAGCGATGATTTTATTCACCTAACCCTGGCTTATTGATTGCAGCTTATAATTAAATTATTGTAAATTGAAACATTGATCACTATCTTTTCTGTCAGCCAAATCCACTGTCTTTGAAATTCATTTGGGGACAAACCTAATGAAAGTGAGATACTCATATGAATTATGGATATTACGATTTTTTTAAAAAGATCTTTCCCGATTAAACCTGACGAAAATGGGTTGAAATAATGCGAGCTTTATGAAAAATAATCTGAGAGCAATGTTTAATATATATATATATTAATCCATTTATATCCAATAACAAAGACAATCAATGACAAACAACTTATAAAACTTAAATTTCTGATTGTAACTGTTTTCGATATGTTAGATAAATGATGGTTTTTTTGTCAGATACAGTATGTCCTTTACTTGAAAGGCCTTTAATTCATTTCCATATAACCTTTATTTTTACTTCTTTTTTTTTAATAAGAAACAATTAATCGTGAAGTAAGTTTTCAACTTTTCTAATACCATTTTGTCATTTTTCATATCAATGAAAAAAAAAGGCCACCAGATACTATCATAAAGAGAAGGAGCACCAATTACATTAAAGTAAGAAAGGTATTTATATTGTTAATTTAGGTAAACACATTGAATGGATCCGTATACTCTATTTTGAACAGAATAGTCCAATAATTTACTATTTATTCCAACTCTATATCTCTTTCCCATTTGTATTGGCCAGAAATTGTTTTAACTGCAGCATTTAAAAAGCATTGGAGCTATTTATTTTTAAGCATGATATATAGACACTTATAAAAAAAAAGTTATTTAACAACTATAGTTTTTCAATAAAAGTTTTTAAATTGAAACTTCATACTTGATGAAGCTCCCGGCGCACATGCACCCCGATCATGTCGACACAATAGCAACTTTATCTGTAACTATTTTCTCGGGAAAAGTTAATCTGCTGTTTACTAACGAAAGGATA
Organism: Backusella luteola; assembly: GCA_024140195.1. Classification (NCBI taxonomy): domain Eukaryota; kingdom Fungi; phylum Mucoromycota; class Mucoromycetes; order Mucorales; family Backusellaceae; genus Backusella; species Backusella luteola. Next base: position 11,792 of record VCJC01003187.1, on the reverse strand, counting down.
CGTTTTACTTATTTAGGCATCTGACGTGAATAATGGCCCGTGTGTATGTCTATGGACGGACAGTATTAGATGGAAAAGGCAACTTCACTGGGTCAAAGCGTCCAACTTCTCTTCGCGTACGTAACATTAGTAATAAAAAGAGATTAAGATGTTGCCTGATATTTATTTATTTATTACCAAATATATAGTTTCATTAAAGGATAAAACACCAGAAAGAAAGAGCTTATTCTCACATTACTAAACCGTCTTTTTTTAAATATAGAAAATATTCAAGAATGCTAATAGCACCTTTAACATGCTTTACTTTTGGGAGTCTATTTGGTTATTATATTTTCTCTGGAATTTTATCCTTTGAGATGCCTTATTTTTTTCTTTGGCCTAATTCAAAAGAAATAAACATAATATGTGTGCTTTTTTTAGCACCTACATACATACGCAAGACAGTGATATGTGATGAATTCTCTTTTAATCAAAGCATGTAATAAACAAGACTTGGAATCGTTGGAAAAATAGCCAATAAAAAGATCGCCCATATTAATTATAATAGTAAAGATAGGGGCACACCCATAGGTTAAAATAGTATACCTATTCCAGGGAAATATAAAAGACAGTGAATATTCTATTTTATAGCATGTTTCATTGGTGATAAATAGCACCATCATCACTGAAAAATAGGAAGACAAATAAATATTATTACTAAGAGGGTACAATGCGTTTACTAAAATTTTAATAATAATAAAATTGTTATCAGTTTGGCTTTACTGATTTGAATTTGAATCTGAATAAAGATTCTCATCAAAAATACATTACCTGGAGTAGTCACCTTTAAGCCCACTGTATCTCGATATGGTCTCCTCCAATTTGCTTAAAAAGATATAATATATGCACTTTTTTCCTTTTAATATTCCAACGCTATGAGAGTATAGAATCAATTGTGGCTGTTTACTTAAAGCCTTATTTACCATTAGCTATACGTACATTACCATTTGCTCTTTAACTAACGAAATCGGATTTAGAACGCCGTTACTATTTTTTTTTTGTAAAATTCAGGCACCACTAAAATTAAATCACCTTCGCCGATGCTCATCTATTTTCTAAAGAGATGTAAAAGGACAAACAAAAATAACTAGAGAGCATTTTAAAAAAATAGCATTGTTCATTTGTTCTTTTATTATGATCGACTCTTGCATGAGATGCATGCTTAAAAAAAGGGGGGAGTTCCAACATTTGCATGCATAAATGAATTCCATATATGGGTTGAAACAAATTTCCATATATGGAATAAAAAGTATATAAACTTTTTTTGCAAAAGTCAAAACTTTGAAGTTTTTGGATACGATTTGTGTAACAAATAACCTTTAACAAAAAGGTTTTTTTAGCTGTATTTCTCTCATTATAATATATTAGAATTCAATGATAGAATATCTTTTATTAAATAAAACAATTTACTTTCCAAGCCACAAATAAAGTAGCATTGTGTTTTAACGTGAAGTTCTTGCGATATGATTTAAAAAAATGACAGGTTCAGATTTATAGATCCACTAAGGATGTTGTTATAAAGAATATAAGCATCTTTTTCTCTTTTTTTTTAAAAAAAAAAGAAGAAGAAAACGATTAAATGAACTTTGAGTCGTTATTTTTTTTAAAAAAAAAATAAAGCGAACGCTATTGTTACTGGTTTCTAATTACATAATTAATCCGAAAGCGGCTCATTGGCTTTTTGGGATTGTTACAAATCTTGTATGTTTATAGAAGGTGGGGTTTTTTTAGTATTGTAACCATTCATAATAAATTGATTCAATAATAAATGAAGAGATATGCTTGCAGTTTGATATGTCTGAAAAAAAAAGAGTAAATAAGAGATCGAATATAAAGCAAGGTATAATTGCGGGAAAATATTTACTCGATTATCTCGGTGATAAACAAAAAGGAACGACATATAACATCAGATGACTTGAAGCAGACTACAAAATGGGAGAAAATATAGTCGATCAATTATAGTAAGATCATTTATGTTGGAACAAGTTTACTTTATAACAAGTGGCTTTTCTTGTTGCACCTGTTTCAGTAATTATCAAGAAAACATGCCACCCAAAAAACAAAAAAAGAATGTTATCTTTGCCATATTAAAGTTACAGAAAAGCTTTAATTTCTTTTTCCCCTTCTCTTTCTACTGTTACCATCGAATATATGCAGTAAAAATGTTTAGCTGTGCTATCCTTTTTTTGTCTGAAATGGTATAGCAATTTCAATTAGCTTTTTTTTTTCGATTTAGCAAAATAAATAAATGAATATGATACTCGAGACTTTCACAGCAGCTTTTATTTTAGATAGCTTTGATAGTTAAATTATCTTTTATTTTATCTTATTTAAGCAGATCAGATAAAGGCCAACAACAATTTAATATCAAACCTACTTCTATTTTTTTAAAAATTGTTGTTTAACTTCTTCTAAACAGGTTTAGTCTATAAAATCTTCCGTCCATGTTTTTTACCACTTTGTTATGGACAGCCAATAAATTAAAAGCACATAATCAAAACACGGGACTGAAAGACAGCGAATAAATCTACTTGTTACTGTATGACATGACCCGGAATAAGTTGAAGAGGAGATGATTGAATAACTTTTTTTTTCTTTTTTTTTATTTGTTTTTAGTATCAGAAAAGGAGGAAGAAGTGCCTCTGTTTATAAGAAAGTTAACCTGGGACACTTCTTTTTAATATAATAAGGATCAAGAGAGCATGTTTAGGAGCAAAAAAAAAATACTTTGTGTGTTTCCTTCATTTTTTAAACCGAAAGTTAGGAAAAACAATCTTAAACAAAAAAGAAAAGGTTTTTGATTTTCGTTATCCAATTAAACTATTACGGTTTTCTCTTTCGACAATCCTTTTAGAATAACTTCTCCCACACACACGCACACCTTCTACTTGTCTGATATCTTTGTACTTCGTTGTACAATGAGGTGTTGTTTCTTCTACAGTTAAGACTTCTTTGGAGTACTATCACATTCTGTGAAGATTGTTTTTATAAAAATAAAGACAATAATTTAAATATTATAAATAAAAAGGGAATTATTACTTTATTACTTCTTGTTGCGATTTTTTTCTTTTTTTTGGAATGATAAAAGGTGATGGCTTTTAAAAGTAGAAGTTTTTTTTTGTGCTTTTCGTATTTTTCATCCTTTTTTTTTGTTTTGTGTATATGGGGGTTGCTTATGTTTATATAAATAATGTACATCTTTTTTTGTTTGCCTTTTTTTTTCGTTTTTCTATTTTTTTAAGTGCGTACGTTTGTGTTGAGGGTGTATATGTGTTTTTTGTTTTGTTTTTGCTTGTCCTATTTTTGTCATCATACATCGAAATCCAATAAATCTACATCAATTTAATTTAGCTATATATTCCTACATGAAATTAATAAGATTTTTTTTTTTACCTGCCAGCTCTTGGTCTGTTGCCATAACCATAGAGTGATGCCCGCCACCACCACCACCACGTTGTAACCAAGAATCAATCTGATCTTCAGTTACGTCACGTAACTCGTCATTCTTTGATAGTAGAGAAGAAGGGTGTTCTAATTTCCAAGACTGTAGCAAAATGTTCATATTATCAATGGTGACAAGATCCTGTGCCTCTAATTGTTGCTGGGGAATTGGGGGTATATAATTGAAAGCACATTCTTCTTTTGATCCTAATAATCCTTCACCAAAAAGATAGGTACAACTCTCCGAGGATGTCAAGACGGTAGTGTCATCATCACTGCTATAATCCGTAGCACACATGGGTGATAATCGCTCACTATTACTATCAGACACAACAGATACAGAGCCACTATCATCGGTCACTAATCTTAACTGAAATGCTGATGTTTCATCAGATATAGAGCCTTTGGATGACACTGATGCTGTGGATGATAATGATGATGAATAAGTATTATTAAAGGAAGGAGAAAAAGAAGAAGAAAGTAATGACGGCGATGTTTTTGTACTTGATGATAATTGCTTTGGCAATGGGCTATAAAGCGACTTATACATTTGTATGTCTTCAGGTGTATCTGAACACTTCAAAGTACTCATCAACTTAATCTTTGCCTTTGAGAGATTGGTACGAAGGTTCCGACTAATGGAGAGAATATCTGTACTAGCCATATGATGTGAGGAGGAGGTGGAGCGGTGATTTAAACGGTTGAGGCTGTTGTAGTTGGAGGGGAGTGTTGTGGGTGATGAATGAAGGGAGGCCTGTCTGCTGAGTTCCTTCAAGGCTTCAGAGCTCATTTTTTGTTTACCAATGTAGGGCTTCCCTAGGACTACTTTCTTGGGCTGCTTTTTCTTTATTTTTCGTGATGATAGGCGAGGTGGTATGATAGACTTGCAGTCAATAATAGAGGGAGTTACACCACTGGTGTTGCAAGAGCGGAATGATGGGTTTTTAAGCAAACTATTAACATAATTATCGCTGGATAGTGGGCTTTGTTTTTTGAAAATAATAAAATTCATCAAGTTAGCAAACAGTTGTGGTCACACATATATGTGGATATAAACACAAACACACTAATTCAATCCACGTTTTTCTATCACCCTCTCTTTCATTCTCTCCTCTCTCACACACTCTCTTTTTAACATGCATTTGTATATATGAGATATACACGCACGGATACTCTCTCTCTCTCTCTCTCTCTCTCTCTCTCTCTCTCTCTCTCTCTTTTGTATGTGGATGTGGATATTTGATGATTGTTTGATTTGACATTCTCGATAATGATAATAATATATTACCTTGTATACATTAATGAATTGATATTAAATGACGTCTTCTGAGAAGTTAAATGAGAAGGCATGAAGATGAGAAGAATGAGTTGAAAGTTGGAATGAGCTTTCAACAACAAAGACAAAGAAAAAGAGGAGAGAAAAAGAAGAAAAATGAGAAATAAAAAATAATCTATTTGAATGGAAAAAAAAATTAATAAATGGGACTTGTGAAAAAAGAGATAGCCAGAAAAAAATTGAAAAAACGCAGGAACGATGGAAGCTGGTTTTGTTTATTCATCAAGACACACACTCTCCCATTGCATCAAAGTGTTACGTTGACTCTGAATAGGATAAATAAAATGAAAGTACGTTATTCCTTTCTCTTTCATATTTTGTTTAATGGTGGTCACTTGTACGCTTCCTGGTCGTCTCGGTTTCATCAATCTTCCTTATCCCTTTTTTTGTGTTTTTTACCTCGCTTTACCTTCCTTTTTCTAGTTTCTCTTTTACTATATTTCTCCTGTTGCTTCTGTCGTTTCGATACTTCAAACTCAAGAGGTACTATGACTTCTTTCAAAGCCGCAAAAAAATTTTTTTGGACTTCATAAAGCGGAGACAAGAAAACGACTGTCCCCTTCGCAAAGGATAACGCCTATCGGTTCTCTTGCTCCCAATTTGATTTTGATCCCCGAATTAAAGATGATTCGCAATCAAAATCATGCTTTATTTAAAGCCCTGTTGGTTGCCATGGCAACCTTAAACTCCCATTAGCCCGAAAAGGACATGCACACAAACAAACTAAGATAAATTTGGGCGTCATGCAAATGTCCTACAATATGAAATGCACGCCTGTGGCAAAACATTACCATTGACACTCTGTTCTATCTTTGTGTTTTACTACGCAAATTAATTGAATTTATTATTGCTGCATTATTCTGGGACTTCTTTCCTTTCTTTCTTTGTTCTCCAATCCAACAAGTACTTGGCAGTACTTACCATTGCTGCGCGAATATGCTTGAAACTTGGATTTTGGCATTCAAAAACACCACTAAATTTTCTTTTTATAACAATAAAAAATCTGTCTATATTTGTAACAAGATATTATCAAATAGTCTTGTCAAATGCACTTTTGTTTTAACTTTAATAATAAACAATCCCATCTAGCTTTTTCTCAAGCGCTTATATCACATTCACAAAGGAGCTTTCTTACTTTTGTAAGGAAAGAAAAAAATCGCTATACTTACAAAATGTTTGAAGAAAGACATTGCATTTTATTTATTTATTTTGAAGGACTATACTGTTATAAAATAATAATAATAAACTTTTATTACCTCCTTAAATCAGCATAAAGAGTGCGCTTTATTTGGTTATACAAAATTATACTATCTTCACCGGTCCAGAATGCGAGAGTAAATCTAAAATTTTTTTTGACAGTACTCGTTGAAAGAAAATAGATATAAACAATCAATAGAGAGCCAGCGTGTAATCGAGTGATAAAAACAAATAGAGATGCAAGAAAAGGACTATTTTTATCCAAGGGGACCCTCTTTTCTTATCCCGTTTTAACCCAAATTTGAGTTTGACAACAGGAATCGCCCTTTTTTTAGTTGCTACGCACCATAGTAATCATAGAAGGTCAAGTGTAACGGCTTTCATTTTTTAACAAGAGAAAGGGCTCGTACGCTTCCCAAAAATGGATATATTTTACAAGATAATGAAAGCAAATCTTAAATTGTATATTTTACTTTGATTGATAATGTATGTTTGTTAAATTATTTAATCTATATAAATAAATAAAAAAAAAGGGAGATAGAGAAAGTATGTAAAAGCAATGTGTGTAAAACCAATAGTAAGGCACTTAATTCATTGAACATACGTATAAATGATATAAAAGATCGATGATGCATATTAAGGGCGTTTCTATAAGCTTTTCCACATCCACAATGAAGAAATATTAGATAGAATGTATGATATATATACAGATAAAATAAAAACTAACTTTTAAGCAGCATTCCTTTTTATTATTATCAGTCTGCTTACAAAAAATGAAAAGAATAGTGTTTTTGTGAATGGTAAACAACAACATATGCACATTACTCGGTAGACTTCGATGTGGATTTATTAAACGTAACTTACCATTGTATAATATGGTACAGGTCTTTGTTATTGCAGGTTAACCGATCGACACTGTATTGCTACAATTCATGACGATCCTTGGATTGAATAGCTAAATCTGTCATTATCTTATTTTACCTTGCCTTTTTGAATCTACACTTTAGCACAAAATAAAAACATCGGTGTATCTGGAACCAATCTAGCCAAGAATCTAACTAAATAGGATCACACAACTACCAGTACATCCCCTTGTTTTTTTGGAGAAAAAATAAAAAGCGTACCTTTTTAAAAGGTAGAAGCTTGTCACTTATTCCACTTATCTTAGTAAGTTTCTCCTATCTACAATAGGTAAGCCCCCTATTCGGACACCAAGTGCCGTTAAAGAGCTCTTTACACCTATACTTCTGAGTTCTATTATTATGGGACAATAAAAAACAAGGTTTTGTGCGGCAAAACTGAAATGTAGCTAATAAAAGCTCCCTGTTTTTAAAAGAGAAATGTTACACCATGGACAAAGCCTTTTGTAAGATCACAAGCTGTGTTCAATTAAATGGGATACCAAGTTTAAATTAAGTAATCATTAAATACATCCTCTTAATTGAAAACTGAATATTCTTTTTTTTTGTTGTTGTTGTTGCGCGAATACTTGTATAAATAGGGCACGCCTCATATTACCCGGAGTAATCAGTCCTTTAAATTATGCATAACAACACAAACATAGAATAAAGTTTACATTACGCATTCTTCATCAAAATTTACGATATCGATCCACCTCTCCTTTGTGGCATATAAAAAAAAGTACATTACATTATGAAAGATAAACAATTGGTTATTAGATAGAAACAATACCAATAAGAGATTACTATGCTCCTACAAACGATTTATTTTCTTAAATTTCTTCATTTCATAAATGCGCTTTCGTAATGTTGCTATTCCACAAAATCCAATGGTGGTAATTTAATTATGAGGTTTAAAAATAATGCAACTAAAATAGAAGGGTGAGGGGTGCTGTGTCGAATTTTTTTACAACGCTTTGTCATACGTTTTACCCATGATCAAATTTATATCCGAACCAAAGACAGTGATCCAAAATGAGGTCAACTTGATTAGATTCGATTCAAGCTTCCTTGTCTTTTTCTTTTTTTTTAGTTACTAGTAGCGTTGTAAGTTACTTTTATTATGAGAAAATATCGCACTTTTCTTCCACAAAGCCAACAAAGGAAAGATGGAAGATGAGCTAATATCTCCAGCTTTTCACAAAATAAATGAGTTACTATTATTATAATGGATAGTATATCGTTACTCTTTTATCTTCTCTTGTCCCCTTCCGTTTTACCAAAAAAAAAATTATATTGCTTGATTATGGTTCCTAATATCAAAAAAAGTAGTGGTGCTTATTACATGACTTGAAATACTCTATTCATTTACAAAATAACAAGTAAAGTTTTCAAAAAATCTTTTCCAAGAAGTTAAAAAGGATATCTACAAAATATATATGTTGCTAAACTCCTTCAGGAAACACAAAGCTACATATGTTTTCTATGGAGCTTTGTCCATCATAGTCGTCGGAGCCAGATACAGTATTTCCTCTATATGGTAATATCCTTTGCAAATCAAAACCGTCCCACCTTACTGTTTATTTCAAGAAAATGAGAAAAAATTACAAATTGATGAGAAAAAAAAAAAGGGGGGGGGGAATAAGTGAGAAAGTATTTCAAATAAATGAGAAAAACCAGGAGAATAATTGAGAAAAGAGAAATATATCATGTATAAAAAGTATATTTCAGACAGTGAGCAGATAAAGAGAAGGTAGCCATGTAGCAAGGTCCATAAAGTCATATTACACACCAATGAGGGATAACATGATATAAAGTAATCGAGTAACGCATCAATAGGACAGAGTTTACTGCCACAACGTCCGGCTCGCCAGACTTACTATATTCCATTATTTTAGTATCATGCCTTGGGTTAATACCAATCTCTTCACCTCTCTTAGCTCCCCTTTTTTTTCTCGTCTCCTTTTTCTCAATAATTTGAAAGTGTTTCTCAACAATTTGAATATCTTTTCTCATTAATTTGAAATCTGTTCTCATTTTCTTGAAAGAGACAGTACACCGCTATGTCTAAAACCGTCTCAAGAATATTAGTTTTGGATTTGATGATCTGAATTCTGCAATTAAAATGAGCTCCTTGCTCTTAGTATATGCAACTTTTTTTTTCTCAACGATAATATATTCAATCAGGTTCTTTGACTATATCAGTGATTAAAAGCGCCAAGTAAATGACAGCTAGCTTAGCTTGCGCAGATACTGTAATCATCCCGCCGAATTGACGTGCTTCTCACACGCTGCATTTTCTAGATGCACATTTATGTTCTCTGCGGTCATAGCATTGACATGAAATATCTAACTTTAGGGGAAAAAAAGTATTTCTATTTGTTAAATATTGTACATTGTGCTATATTAGTAATGAATGCATTTTCATAAACGACGATGAATAATACACTAGTTTTATCGATTTTTTTTTTTACATGTGCTTCTGAGAAAATGTCGGGTCTTGGCACGTCAGCAGCAGAAAAATAATTTAGATTTACAGACCAGGTTTTAGAAGACGGGAAAATGCAACGGACAGCGCTATTATCAAAGACCTCTTGTTCATAGTGTATGATAAAGCTATCAATTCCTCTAAAAAACTTATGCTAAAATATTTG
>VCJC01003181.1:84651-96950 GCA_024140195.1 Backusella luteola | reverse complement strand
TTTTTTTAATATACAAGCTATTTTCCTGAAATGAAGGTAGAGTCTCTGTTATTAGGCCATTTTACACAAGGTGCCAAACGAGAACCGTTTCAATTGTTCCGCTTGAGAGATCTTTCTCTTCTTTTATTTCAGTGGACAGATGTTTGCTCTTTCTTTAATCTACCAGATATTCAAGCACATCAACTCGGATCCAAATCAAACACCTTGTTTCGTGATGACCAAGACAAGACTTACATTTCAACTTTGGCCTTGATCTCAACAGCAGTAAAACACAACAAATTTTTACTGGCAGAGCTCTGTAAGCTCAAGTCGACTGATTATGCTGCCAATCTGGCTGATTCTATTCTTGATGCTTTGCCTCATTTTGAGCGCAACAAGGAAAAGAATGTCTTTAAGCAAGTCGACATTGAGCTTTCTCCCATCACTCCCGGCTTGGTCCATGTAAAACCCGAGCCAGCTTCACCTCCAAAGTTGTCGATTCGCCAGACTGATCCAATGGCATTAGATTCCATGCTGGCCTCCAATGAAGGTACAAGGAGCGAGACAAGGAGGCAAAGCCGGTAAGTACCTGAAGAACGAGATAAAAAATAGGTTAATGATTCATTTAGACCACTGGATGATCCTCCTCATCCCAATAAAAAGCCACGAGCAGATCCAGATAGCCTTCCAAATCCCATCCACACTGTCAGCTCTCAGCAAGCACCGCCCACTCTCTTGTCGAAGAGGTTGTCTAATAAGCAAAACGTAAGTAAAAATGCCCGTAATTTGACTATATTTACACCATCGTATGGCGAGCAATACTCGGTTGCTGTGAAATCTGCTCCGTTGCATTCGAATTTCCGTCAAGTAGCCCCGTATCCGCAACACCAGCAGCAGCAACAGTACCAGAGCCAACAAAGACAGCCTCATCCGCTTTCACAAGCGGCTACAAACCAAGGGCTAAACAGGAACGGATATAAGCGACATCTCGCACCTTTAATATCACCACGAATGATGGATAAAAAGGATGAATTCGCAATTCCCCCTATTGTTCCCTCACAGCAACAGCCCCCTCACACCGCTCATCACTTCCCTCACTCTCCTTTGCACCCTACATCTGCATATGCCCACAGCTTCCCCAATAGCCGAAACCTGGAAGTGCCCAGTAGCACGGGTACGTCCTCCATCCCACCCGCCACTACCGCCGCCGCCGTCCCGCTGCCACCTCAAACACCCACCACTAATTCACACGCAGCGTTACTAAGACAACAATTTATGCAACCTTTTGAACACCTGTTTGACACAATTGAAACAACAAGGACTTTGAAATCCACGCTGGATGATCAGATCCGACGCTCATCCACCTTGATACAAACCCTCCAAGCCTCCACAACCACCATCGAGGGCCTCGTCCGAAACCATGTCAAGGAGGCACACAAGGATGCGGTTTCAAAGATGGATGACTCTCTAGATAAGTTATTAAAGCGTATTGCTGACCTAGAAGATAAGTCTGGCGTATTAAAACCTGAGGAGGAGGAGGAGGAGGAGGAGGATAATGCTCCATTGGTAAGCCCCCCTACCATTGTCAAATCACAGAATGACATTGGTCCCCAGGAATACCATGCCATGTTGGATACTTTACGTGAGCGATTGGATCGGTTGGAGAGACAACTTGACCCTTGATCGCCTTGTTTTTTATGCTTTTTTTTTTGTTTCTTTCCTTATTTTTTGATTTAGTACCAATAATAATAGTAAAAATAATACTCGTAATAATAATAATAATAAATTTATACACACACGCAAATGTAGACTACTTTTTATTTGAAACAGAGCATCAATGTTTACGGTAATACAAAGTGATTACATTTACACAAAAACAAACACAGAAAATCTCAAATAGCATGCTCTCTTTACACGATATTTATGTCCACTTAGAGCATTGTTCGAGCTTCATCTTCAATAGCATCTAAAATAAAACCAAAACTAAGTTCTTCTTCAGCTCAATCTTGTTTCTTTATCTTACTTAGTAAAGATGAATCGATAAACCCAAACTGAAGATCCAATATATCCTGCGTCTCTTGTATTAGACGTGCCGCCAATCGATTAAGTCGATCTAACCGCTCTTCATATTCATAATCATGGCTCTTTGAGAATGAATAACAGATACAAAAACCCCCTTTCCTACCTCTATTCGTTGCTCAATGGCTTCTTGGTTAAGAATTGCGTCTCGTTCACTAATTGTGTTGAAATTTTAAATATTAAAGAGATAAAGCTTTTAATCATATATTTGTAAACCTTGAAAATGTCATTTCGACAAGAGAGAAAGATATGGCTCGGTTATTACTTGACGGCAGTGGCCCAATAAAAATGACCAAAATCAAAGTCACACGGGTTTCATAGTGAAATCTGCATAAAATTGATGTTCCTGAGTGGATGAAAACCAAGCTAATATTGACGATAAAATAATGGGCATCAAATATAAGAATATCATGTCGTAAAGTTATAAAAGTATATAGATGAATACTGGCATTCCTTTACAATATGTAAAAAAAAGGGAGAAAGCACTGATGCAAGGAAAATATAAAAAGTCAGACAGGTATTTCCTGTCAAGTTTCACCGACTTTGATCCATGAAAAGGGGGTTTCTCATGACACGGTTAATGATCTTTTTTTTTTTCCTTGAGTTAGTATCGTTCCATAAGATGCAAAACTTCATTTTATAAGCATTTTTACTATTATTAAGAGTATTGTGTATGGCATTATGTATTATGTATTATCTCTCTTTTTTTTTCATCATTCAATATCTTTGAAGAGCTGCGCATTGTTGCCTATTGTTACCTTTTACTGAAAGGATCACTTAAACAAGTATATTCATTGAGGTGAAGTATACACATAATAAAAGCGCTTGGGAAAAAGTAGTCCTATGTTTTGATGTATAAAAAAAAAGAGGGGCTTTCACATGAAAGCTACATAAAAGCTCAGTTTAGTCTTCTTCAAAATAGTATTTACAATCCAAACACCCCAAAACAAGTTCTATGCAGTTTAATAACACTCGTAAAGAATAGAAAAATGACCATTATTTTTAATATTTATAAAAAGAAGATATCATTGGACTTATTCTGTTTTTAATATATAATTTCTTTTTTCAAACTTGTGCCGATGAGCTCTGTGTAATCGTGAAAGGTCTAATTTAATGGGGGCATGAGTCACTTTTAAAACTACGACAACCATCAATGCTAAAAAGAAAGGCACACAACATTTATTTGTTGTTCTTTTTTACATATATTTATTTTATCATTTATAAAATATGGACACATATGATTCTTCAACACAGTTATCAGAAGAAGATCGCTCTGGATCTGATGAAAATATAACGCGTAAAGTATAAATAAGAGTTAATCATTGTCATACTAAAAAGAAAAAACGTAGGTATCATCAATGCTCTGTTCTCTCACAATAATAGAGAACGAAAGCATATTCTAGATCAATATTATTTCCCAGATGCTAAATATATATCACCTATCATACGAACTGAAGGCATACATAACATTAATCAGTAAGGGGCAACCACTGAACGATAACCCTCTCCTCTAATATTTATTTATGAAAATAGAGTATTACTCGTATGGCAGGCAATTAATAAAGAAACACCAGTGATAGAAAACATTTGTTTTAGTGAACAGACATGTGTTGTATTCCAAACGCAAACCATAAGACCACGGATATTTCCATGGATAAGCATTCGTTTACCCATCACCGTAGTATTAAAATTCAAGGAAACAACCGATGACGACAAGAGGGAAATCATAAAGATTGAAGCACATCATGAGCATTGGACGATAGAGGGGATACTAGAGTCGATTCCCATCTTATCGTTTTGGTATAATCACGTTGTGCGTGTCATGCTTGGAAAAGTACTGTCGGTTGCTGGTGAAGCCGTCTATACCGCTACTGAAACCGCTAATTTACTTGCGTCTCGTAATAAGGAACTGGCAGAGGCACGTAGAACTTTAGAAGGAAGAAGATGTAATTATACCCGAGATGATGAAAGCGATAGTTCTGTACAAGTGTTGATGTTGCAATTCGATGCCTCTAGCAAAGGTTAAATGTGTATAGTTTTTGGCCCAACACGTGATCAGTTTTTTTTTATGAAATAAATTCAAGCAAACCAAAAAGAGAGGGCTTGGGTCCGTATTTTCTACATACTTGTTTTTGTTTATAATAAGAATAACAACAAAATAAGGAGAAAAGAGAGATTCATAAAAGCAACGTAATAATGAATCTATTCTCCATTGTCTGGCAGTTCATTGTACTTTGGCTGTTTATATATATATTTGTATTTGTATTACAACTCGTCACAACACGCAAGGTTCGTTTAACTCTGACTGACTATAAGCAGTATTCAAACCATATATTACTTTAGGAACAAAAGCGCAAACCTGTAAATACACTTTTACCTACATTCTCAATACATGATGCCACAAGTGCGCCCATAAAGGATCAATGGTCCATCAAGCTATTCCAAATAAAGTATACCACGCAACGACTGAATAACTTGTTTAGTCGAATGACACAAATGGCACCCACTTTTTGGCGGATCTGGTTCACTTTGGGTGTCATTTCAGCTGCAATCATTATGGTTGTCGGCTCAGTTGTTATTATATTTGCAGCGTTTAAAATACTATCAAGTGTCGGTCATATTCTGATGCCCGCACAACAAAATAGACATGCTAAGCGTGGGCTAGATCAGCAAGACGATCAAGTATTCTTACCCATGGTAAGCTATACATTTTATTAGGATGATTATATGTTAATCTTGTATTAGATACCTGGCGTTACATTACCAATGTCACATATTGGGTATTATCTATTAGCGCTGGCTATTTGTGGCTCATTCCATGAAGCAGGACATGCCATTGCTTCCTTTAGGTAAATATACTGGATGATGGATATTTATAATAAAGTAACATTGATCATAAAAAAGTAAACACACTCATTTAGTGAAGGAGTTCCCATCCAGAGTTCAGGCATGTTTATCATGTATCTTTATCCCGGCGCATTTGTCAACATCCCAGATCAATTACTACAAAACTTGGAGCCCTTGAAACAGCTTCGTATCATGTGCGCAGGTGTGTGGCATAACTTGGTGCTATACATCTTTAGTTACATCTCGCTGTCAGGTGGCCTCAAGCTACTGCTGTTGTTTTTGGGTTGGCAGTCCTTGGAGGGGGATCATCGCGGGGTAGGTGTGGTCCATGTGAGAGAGAACTCACCATTGGCGATGCACCTTCCCCCTTCGGCCATCATCTATCAATTGGATGACTTTGTGCTGGATGACAACATCATTGATTGGAATTATTACCTCTTGGATGACGATGGTCAGCATACGATTGACACGGGCTTTTGTGTACCTTCGGACTATGATTATGCCTCGGATGACTGTTGCAATATAAGCCAAGATTTTCCATTCGGCCAATCTGAGAATGCCTCCATTTCTTGCTTTAGTCATTTCCCTGTGTCCTTCCAGGATAAGCGCATCTGTTTGCCCACATTAAATGTGCTGGCTTCACAAGAGGAATCGGATGTTGGGCGATGTCAAAAGGCAGAGGATTGTGGTCGTCAAGAGGATATGTGCGTCATACCTTATACACCGACTGCCACTGGTCAAGTAGTGCGTATTTATGTTCGTTATCCTAGTTGGATCGGTAATCCAGACGAAAGAGAGCAAGTATTTGTATTTGAAGGTGAACTGGTTGATATATGGGAAAGTGGTAAGGGAAATCATGATTCAGTAAGAAAGCGAAAAACTAAGTCATGGTATATAGTAAAAGTGAGTATTTTAACTCCTCGTTTCTGGTTCCTACCGAGTTCATTACCTCATATTATAGAATTATTATTAAGGTAGTCTAAATATAAATAGCATCACCCGCATTTAATTAATATTATTAATATAATATTGTTAGATACATCTCCTCCTTCACATTAGCATTGGCGCTACTTAATATCTTACCCGCATTTAAATTAGACGGTGAATTTGCATTAGAACAGCTATTGATGATGATTCTACAGCCAAAGGATGCTGCTACCATGACAACACGCTCCGTAGAAACTCATCGCTTTGCACGCAAAATACATGCCGTCATTGTAAAAATCGCATCCTTCATTGTTGGCTTTGTTATTATTGGAAGTATATTTGTTGGCCTACTGTTTGGTAATAACGAGCAGTAGACGGATCCAGTCCAGGCCCGGTCGGACTTTGAACAGGTCCGAAGAGCAAATGAATTTGTTCCATGTAATCTCACTCGATTGTCCATTCTTTTTTTAGCTTTTTTTTCCCTTTTTTTCTCTTATAAATAAACTTCTTTCCCTGGTTTATATATAACACGACTCGTGAAGAAACTCGATAAAATAATATAAAAAAAAACCAGCAATGAATTTGTTTCGACTAAGTGCTGATTTGATGCACGTTGCATCCATTGTTATTTTGCTAATGAAGATTAAGAACAGTCGTTCTTGTGTTGGTAAGTAACACATAGCAAAACTACACCTTTTGCATGTTTATTTATATGATATGTTTAGGTATTTCGCTCAAGAGTCAGATATTATACGTTGTTGTATTTTTGACGCGATATATCGATGTTTTGTATAACTTTCACTCGCTCTACAACACCTGCATGAAAATCATGTTTATTGGCACTTCGATCTATACCATCTATTTGATGAAGATGAAGTTTAAGGCCACTTATGATCCAAATCTCGATACTTTCCGTAATGAATATCTATTCTTATTTGCTGGCGTGTTTGCTATCGTATTTTGCTATCAATATACACCAGTTGAGGTAAGAGAAGAGAGTCATCATTGATATAAACTCTTATTCTTAATAAAATAATAGATTCTTTGGTCCTTTTCGATTTGGTTGGAATCAGTCGCCATCTTACCACAACTTTTCATGTTGCAACGCACTGGTGAAGCCGAGACAATCACAACACATTATATCTTTGCATTGGGTGCCTATCGTACACTTTACATTTTCAACTGGATCTATCGTTATTACTTTGAAGAGAATTACAAGGTGGATTGGATTGCCTCGGTTGCTGGATTGTTACAGACAGCTCTTTATAGTGATTTCTTTTATATTTATTACGTCAAGTAAGTTTCTGGGATAGGATGGCTCTTATACGAGAGAGATGTTTATATTTTTTATTATTTAATTAGGATTGTTAAAGGACAAAAGTTTGAGTTACCAAAGTAAGTGAATATTAGGATTTTACCATGATTGGGATCATCATCCTCATTAATTAATTATTATTCAATGTAGGGTGGCTTAAATGGTAATAACAAAAAGATCATTTTTTATATATCCTTTCAATATATTGTAATTCTATTTGTAAAACAAAGAAATATATATATTTTTTAAAAGTCTTTCATATCACTTGAGTTTGATGATGTCTGCTATGATGTCATAAATTAGTAGTCATTTAAAAAAAGAAGAAATCTTCTTTCATATTGCGGGAACTGACTTCTTCTTGATGCGTCATCGAGTAGTTCTTGCTCTTCATCAACTGTAAACAATTTGTCCAAGGTAGCACGTGTAGTCTTAATAATATCATTGATGCAAGCTAGGTTCTTGATGGATGTTGATAGCGAGTGAGTGAGAATCGAGTTGTAACCAGGAATCGGGAAGCAGAAGTCTTGTGAAAAGATGTATGGTGCATCCTTGATAAATTTACACTATGGTAAACTCACCATTTTTTTCAATCCTCTACTACTTTAGTTGAATGAATTCACATATAGCCAAGTTCACATTTCGATAAGATCAACAGTTTGGTAGCTCCTTTACAAGAGTGAGTGAAGGGGCCTCCATTTTAAATACGGTATTTTTATACACGGCTTTGAGATTTTCATCCTGGTATTGACAAGGAGCTGTGTTTGATTGACTTTGTAATGCAGATCAGAAACCCTCAACAAGGCGACTTCAAGGCTGTATTTTATATCAACAAAAATTACATCGATCTCGGGACCAGTGTGATGTCTCTCATTATCATGAAGATGGCTGTTGGCTTCAACAGCATTTGCCTTTAAGTGAGATTTTCCACGATAATAGATATAATATCAATATATTAGCCATTTCATTATAAACACTACTTATTTTTCTTTTTACTTACAATACAAGTTGCATGTTTTCGGTCATTTTAAACTACTGGTGATAAGATAGGTGCAATGACGAAATAAAGATACACATCTTCATTTAGATTCATACTCTGACAACTTTAAGCTACATAATAATATGTAACTTAATATAAACAATCAATCTATATTTCGTGCCTTTGCTTAATAAGGCGAGCAACAGTTAATCAAAGCGGTCACATAAATCAAACAATGAAAATAAGTCTATATTAATTATAACCGGTTTATTGCTCTCAGAGATGACATTTTTTGAATCAAGTAATGTCATCTATTTACTATGGCTGTGTTAATTGTATCTGAAGCATAACCTGAGCTCATTGATTAAAAATGGGATGGTCATTTGAAACTAAAGCACAAGACTAAACTTGATCATATTAATTTGTGGCGAAAAGCGTATTTGATGGCGGATAGATGAAACAGAGGAGATGATGCATGAGGTAAAAATAAGTAAGGTTACATATGTATATCAAGAGATATTAATTCTAGAGGAGGGAGCAATATTTGACAACAGATAGGTACATACAATTATTAAAGTAAAGTGAGTAATGGTAGAGTGCTCGAAAAAAAACAGGCAGACATTTTTTTAATATCTATTTCCAATGCCTATAAATTGCTAGCAAATTTTATACATTCTTCTGGCATTTACACAATCTCTTTTAAACATAGTAGGGGAAATAAAGGTTATTGAACATAATGAATAAAGCTTTTTTCTTTCAAGTAGAAAGGGAACAAAGAAAATGGAAATGCACACTATCCTTGCATGTATTTTTATAGGCAAGCATCACTGAGTGAAGGAAAGGAAATCATGTGAAAGAATTATTTCAGGGAGGAAGGCATTTATCATGAAACAACATACACTCATTGAGATTGGAAGCAACAAAATGAATATGATAAAATTTCCGTATACAAAAAAAAAAGGAGTTAAAACAGGAGATAGAGCTGGTTCTAAGTATGCGTACTGATTCCTACCACTTTTAGTAATAGAAAAGGCTGGCCGTACTTAATGATTTTCAAAAATAGAAAATGTGCCTTGCTGGTCAAGGACCTGACAGTTAGATAATGCAAGTCATCAACGTGGGGCATACTAGGGAGGTAGAACGAAAGCTTTGATTAAAAGAAAAATTGAAGGGCGGAAGAAAGACGGAAGTGAACTTCCTCAGAACTAGCTGCACGAAGGAGGTATACTTATAGTCGTGGGAAGCGAGGATAAACTCAGAGTGGGGATTTTTTAGATTGAATATGATATATCGTTTCATCAAATGTTTAAAATGCTGCAATCGAGATGTCTCTCATTTCTCTGCAGCTGCATCTATATTATTACTTTCTTTGTTTATATTTTTCCAAAAGAATCATAGCTTAAGCGTAATGGCTTATCCAATAACAAGAGAAGGTATGTAGTTTGTTATTTAGGCCAATAGGTAATTAGTCACTGGCAATACTCGCTGTGCTTCAAAATGAAGTACTGTAAGTGTAACAATGTCATATTGACAATAGAAATACCAATAGGAGTTTCTCTCTCATTACTTAATATACCAAAAGAGAAGAGGATATATATATAGGCCTTTTCTTTTTTGGATGCACGTACTTATTTTTTTTTAATCATTCACCCATTTTTTTTTCCTATTGTATTTTTCGATATAAAAAAAATAAAAAAAATAAGGTTATAAAATTAATAACAAGGTGAAACTAACAAAGTCAGAAGTAATAAATTCTAATCTATTTTACATTACACACATAAAAAATGTAGAAGAAAAACAAAGGCGTTTACCTTCAATCAATGTAAAATATATATACGCTGGCACCTCTTATATAATAAAACAGTGATTTTTGTTTTATTTTTCGATCTGCAGTCCAATTATTGGGTTCCATTCAGTAGGGTAGGGTAGTTCAAATCCCAAAATGTACATTCACCATATGTCTATTTTTCTCCTCATATCATCAAACTCGGTAAATATCATGCTAAAAAGTCACTTTCAGGAAACGTTTCCTATTACTTTTTAATATGTATTTATTTATTTATTTTAGCACGCCAATACTTTAGTGTTATACATACAAATGATTGTCAAAATGATTAAGGGATGACTTGAATAAAGGAAAAGAAAGAAAGAGTTATATACAGAAAAAGAGATCATTCCATTCTCTTGTCGAATCAAAGCAAAAACAAAAACATGCCCTATTAATGCAGCCCTGTTCTTTTTTCGAAAAAGAATAAAGCATATGGTCGTTGTCTATATACTTTCAATCATGAGCTAAAAAAAGAGTTACACTCGAAAAGCTATAGTTTTTAAGCCCATATACACATTTGACTTGTATTTTATGATCAAAAAGCAAGTGATAATAAGCATTGCATACAGATGTTTTCACAAATCCAATGATTCATATCTTAAGACCAAGACAACAGCATTAAATAAAGCTGTAACAAATTTTAGCTACCTTAAAATAGGTCATAAACAACTAAGTTATCATACTCAACATATGATGCCTTCCCGAATAAATTAAAAGGTTATTTTTTCCTTTTCGTACATACAAAGATACTGTCACTGCCCCTCTCTTTCTCCTTTGTTAATGAATAATAAAACACCAATGACAATGTGCTTAGCTCTTGGATAACAAGTAATGAGTATATTTCAAACCAAGAACAATATTGATGAGTTGGAGACTATATCAAGTAATTTAAAAAAAAATAGAGTTGGTGTGTATATATGTGTGTGCGCAATCTTATGACACTTTTGTAGACGCACCAATTTAATTTCTACTGTCACGCGTTGTAAAGGGGAATCAAAAGTAGCAGGGTCAGCAGACTGATCACAAAAAGGCAGATTCAACTCCGGATTTCTATTTATCTTGCCTGCAATTTTTTATTTAACTTGTTATGCCAACTCTTCTTCTCCCTTCCTTTCCAAATACTTTTTTTTAGTTGTCTCTTTCACTTCATTATTGTGTTTTTTTTAAATTAAAGATGGGTACTCAAGCAATGGCTTCTTCTTTTATGAATCAACCTATTCTTTCCTTATCCAATGGTACCCTGGATCAACTCCAGCATGCGGGTACGAGCGAGCTGGGAAATATTTGGGGTGGTAAGAAAAGAAATAAATTTTTAGATCTCTATCTGTCTTATCCCCGTCATTTTAACATTTTTTGCGCTTTTTTTCTTCTGAAAATGTTATAATACATAGTATTTAATAAATGCAAAAGTTATATTGAAAATGGAGATCGATTAGAATATATGTCCTGGCGACTTTGGCAATATCAGCGAAAAAACAATAATTGTCGAAAAGAAGAAGAAAAGAATGACAACGGTACTTTGTTTCAACCATCAGCTGTCCATGACGCATATCCACACGAGGTGCCACAGCCTTTCCAAAAATGCCACCCATCCACGATCCACAATCACGAGAAGAGATTGATTGAGTGGACGCCGCCGACTGACGAGCCGATCCTCTCGTCGTCGTCTTATGACAAAACAAAACAACAGGTTGTTACCTCGCGTTGCAGCAGCAGCAGGGACATTATCATTCCTTGTACATCTTTAAGAATGATTACTCCTCCTTTAGAAGAAAACCAATTGATAGACAAGGGCAACGTAGACGATGATGATGCTTACGACGACGATGACTTTGATGATGATTATGACGACGATGACTATTTTCTAAGCGACGATGATGAAGATTATGATGATGAAGATGAAGTAAATTATTCCATTGCTGTAAACGAATTCAAAAAAACGCAGCCTAGACCAGCTTCACCACGTCGATCACTCTTGTCAGACTTGCTACAAAAGCAATATTCTCCCAATCCATCTCGTTCTCCTTCAAACCAATACCTTTCACCTTCCTCTTCCACCACAAGCTTTGAGCAGGATTTATCTCAAAGTTTGAGAGATAGTCTTCATAGAGAATCCTGGTTCTCTTCTTCTGACGGCGAACAACATATCACTAGTCAAGTGACTGTACATAAAAAACCACGGAATGATCCATCTGAATCAAGGTGGCTGGAATCATTTCATGGTTGGTAAATTTTCATTTCTTTCTTTTTTTCCCATTTTTTTAACACCCCACCTTGTTTCTCTCTCCTTTAATAACAAGACAAAAAAAAAGACCGCAAACACGCACACACCAAAAATACACATATAC
>VCJC01003179.1:7287-18502 GCA_024140195.1 Backusella luteola | reverse complement strand
TTTTTTTTTTTTTTTTTGATCATTTTACTTTTCTCTAAATAACCATGTCTGCGTAAAGTATTTCACATATTGGGAGTCTTATTAAATATTAATAAATTATGTATAGACCAACCACTTTCCGTAAACTCCAAGCTTTCGAGATCGGTAATCAGTTTTCCCAGATTACTCGCATTGTCAATGTCGACTATAATGACTTGGTGAGCAACTTGAAGCCTGGTCACGTTGTTGTCAAGAACTATTATGTTGGTATCAATGCTTCTGATGTCAACTTTACAAACGCAAAATACATTCCCAATATCAAGCCGTAAGTTTCAGAAATGCTCCTTTATGTATAAAACTAACATGGCTTTCCAGTCCATTCGATGTTGGTTTTGAGGCTCTTGGTGAGATTGTTGCCGTTGGTCCTAACGTCTCCAAGGATAAGATTGGTACTTATGTCATTTATACGTAAGTTGTTGTATTGGCTTGGAAAAATTCAAGATTGCTAAAAATGATTATTTAGCCAATACGGTTCTTTCACCGAATACATTGATATCGTTGCCAAGGCACTCACACCTATTCCTGTAAAGTTATATAATTTGAAATATAAACACTTGAAGTATGCTAACGGTATTCATTAGAGCCTTCGTCCTGAATTCCTTGGTCTTTTGACCTCTGGTTTGACTGCCTCTATCGCATTAGAAGAGACTGGACGCATGAAGTCTGGTGAAACAGTTTTGATTACAGCTGGTAAATATACATTTTTCACAGAAGAAGAAGAGAATCTAATATCTTGATTAGCTGCTGGCGGTGCTGGTCAAATTGCTGTCCAATTGGCCAAATTGGCAGGCAACCACGTCATTGGTACCTGTTCTAGTGACGATAAGGTTCAAATGCTCAAGGAGATGGGATGTGATAGAGTAATCAATTATAAAAAGGAAGATTTCAAGACAGTTATGAAGAAGGAATATCCTCGTGGTGTTGATATTGTTTTTGAAAGTATCGGTGGTAACTTTTTTGATATTTGCTTAAAAAGGTAAACTAGATATATACGATGGAAATAAGGCAATATCTAATGATGATGATAATAATAATAGTCTTGCTGTCCGTGGTCGTCTCATTGTTATTGGCATGCTTGCCAGTTACACTGATGAAAAGGGCATGGCTGGTGATAATGTCAACACCATCAAGCTTCTCGGCACATCCCGCTCCGTCTCTGGTTTCTTCATGCCCGATTACAGCGAGCTTGCCCCTGCCCACATGGCCAAGATGATCAACATGTTGAGCGAGGGTAAGCTCAAGATTGAGATCGACAGCTGTGGTTTAAGCGGCATTGAAAATGTAGCCAAGGCTGTTGAATATCTCCACGCCGGAAAGAACAAGGGCAAGGTTGTGATTCCCCTTATTGAAAAGAAGAACTCTAAAATCTAAATGATTTAATTTTATTTATTTGTATTATTCCTATTATTAAAAAAAAAAAAACAACATTAAAAAGAACAAACATTGATCCAAGTCCAAGTACTTTTACGCGTGTGTTTATGTAACGCGCGGGCCTTTTTAAGCCATTTTTCCCGAGTGTGTTTGTTGTTCCTTTTTTGACAATCAAAAAAAAAAAATAATTTAAAGTCACTTTTTTTCTTTATATTTTTTTTTTCAAGCATATAAAATGACCACCACCACGACACCACCACCAGCAATACCAGAAGACAACAAGGAAAACACGCTGTTATACAATCAAGACGAGAATGTACTATGCTACCACGGTCCTTTGATTTATGAGGCTAAAGTGAGTTGCAATCATGCTGAAATGACTTGACCCAACACGTCCTTACGCCCCTTTTTTTCAGGTACTTGAAAGAAAATGGATGGATCAAGTGTCTGGCTTTGTAGGTCCTCATTACTTTGTACATTATAAGGGCTGGAAAAAAACGTATGTTATTATCAGTAATGTATGTACTATACACTAAGGCTTGGATACCTTATTATAGGTGGGATGAATGGGTTCCAGAGTCACGCATATTACACTTCAACGCCGAAAATATAAAAATGCAGGAAAGACTACTAGGCCTTTACCACGTTAAAAAGAAGGCAATTGGTGTGGAAACAACGCTAGGAAAGAGACGCAGAGCAGGGGAGGAAGAAGAACCTAAACGCACAGAAAAGGAATCGGATTATCTGGCACTGCCCGAGGTGAAGCTGGATATACCTGATTCATTAAAGAGCCAGCTTGTTGATGATTGGGAAAATGTAACAAAGAACCAGCAACTCGTCACGCTACCAAGGGATACAAACATAAAGGACGTGCTTGGCCTTTATAAAAAGTTCAAAAAGGAAAACAAGGGCAATAGAGAGCTGTAAGTGGATGTTACAGATATAATATGAGTTCATTGACTTAAGAAAACAAAAAAAAAACAAAAACAGTAAAGAAGAATTACGTGAGGAAGTACTACACGGTTTATACACCTACTTCAACAAGACACTGGGTACACTTTTACTGTACCGATTTGAGCGTCATCAATATGCGGACATTCGTCGTCAATATCCGGATAAGGAATTGGTTGAGCTTTATGGAGCAGAGCACTTGTTAAGACTCTTTGTACAAATCCCAAGCCTGATTGCACATACAAATATGGACAGCGAGGCGATTCATACGCTTGTTAGTTATCTGACTGATATTTTAGGGTAAGAATTGGCAACAAATTGTCAGGCTGAATATAAAACTCAATGTTGATTTACAATAATAGATTTATGCAGAAAAACCAAAAGCATTTATTCCAAAATAATTATGAAAACGCACCTCCTGGTTATGCCAGCTTGACCAATAATTGCTAATTGTTTACTATATCAACATTTGATGATAATGAGCGCCAATAAATGAAAGGAATGTTGGTACTAAGCTATTTATTCTTCCAGTAATAGCAAAATAAAAACTGTTGTCCATTGTTAAATTGATTTGCTTTTCTTATTTAAGTCGCTCAAGGAGAGAATTTTAACACTTTTAACATTTATTTTTCTCATTTTTTCGCTTTTCATAATCTAAAGTATGGATCCTTATTTTACTCATCTTGATGCTTGTTTTAAAAGTGAATCATGGGGAAAGTGTGAAAGGCGTCTTTGCAAACAAGAACTATTTGATTGTTTGATTGGTGGGTATTTTTAAATGAATAAATAATCATTGGATGACTAACAAATCTTTAGCTGATGATATTCACTTGGAGTCGAAAATGTTAAGCAAAGCCAAAGATGGTGACGGTGTTTCTCTTGGGAAGATTTGTGATATTTACTATAAAAATAAAAACTACATCAAGGCCTTCAATTGGTACTATTTGGGTGCAGACAATGACGCCCACTCACAGTGGATGCTTGGTATTATGTTTGACAATGGTCATGGAGTTCCGGTAAACTATGGACTTTCTAGAACATGGCATCTAAAAGCACATGCAAATGGATATCGTCCAGCAACATGCTCCATGGGTCATATCTACGAATGTGATCTGGCTGTTGATAAAGATCTTAAAACCGCCTTAAAGTATTATGTCGAAGCCGCAGAGAAAGGATGTCCCACATCTAAGTGCAAGGTTGGTACCTATTATGAAACTGGCGACGTTGTCAAAAAAGACATATTTTGCGCATTAGAATGGTACCATAAGAGTATATTGCATGGGTCCAGAGCAGCAGCCAAGCATATTCAGCGTCTAGATTGCCGAGGAATTTGCATTGATCCTACAGGTAAGCAGTAAATGTTGGCGAAAAAAAATTAAACATAAAAGAACTTTTTATTTAAATTCATTTTATTTCAGCATACAATGGAGTTTCAGTATTAACGAGGGCGTGTTTGATTCATGGATAGACAGATATAGCTGAGAAGCAAAGATTAAAGGGAGAGGCGCAAAGAAGTACATTTGAGAACAAGGAAATTACGGCAATTCTTGAAGCTTTTACCAAGTGTGATATTAGAAAAAAATAGCTCTCTTCAACTGGAGAATTCACTTTTGAGATATATTATTTAACTTTATTACATTATAAACAAGATGTATACAGTAATAATAAAAAGTGAAAAATATTAATAAACTGCTTAACTTTTTTGTATAAAAAATAGCTGATGGTAATTTTAACTGCTATTTCTCTTGTGAATCTAATTGAATTATATAGCAAACTAACTATCCGTGCTAATTTTTATTTACTTGTAATATGCGAAGATTTTTTTAGTGAATCATAGCTCCAATAAATGTTGATTAAACACAATGATGCCATAATGGTGTGATTGTGATTATACATGAATATGATGTTTTCTATAAACCTGTTTTTTATGTATTAATTTTCCCCATAATACCTGGGGTATAGCTTCCTTTTATCTTTCTTCACTCTTTTATTTCGTTATCTCTAAAAACCAAATGAGTTCAATCCCATTAAGCAAAGAAAAAAAAATTGCACGGTTAATTCGTAGGTACCATAAAGTGAGTGAATAATTAGTTGATAACTAAATAAATTAATAAATAGTTGACGACATTGAGGTGGACAAAGAAGTGCTGAGCAAAGCAAGACATGGAGACGGTGCTTCTCTTTCGGAGATAGGTGATATTCTTTATGAAAGAAAATACTATTCCAAGGCACTCGATTGGTATCGATGGGGTGCTGGCAATGACGATGCTTATTCACAGTTTAAAATTGGCGAAATGTATGCCAATGGCACAGGAGTTACCAAATACCCTCAAGTTGCGATGGCATGGTACCAAAAGGCTCACAAAAATGGATATACTGAAGCTACATATGCCATCGGTCATTGTTACCTGGCTGGAATTCTTGTGTCCCCAAACACAAAGACTGCCATAAAATGGTTTACCGAAGCAGCTACTAACGGAAATGCTGCTGCTCAACGTAAGCTTTTTCTCATTTACGAAACAGATTATGTTGAAAATGATCCACAAAGTGCATTGAAGTGGTACAAAAATCATTTTCAACAGGAAGATCCAGTCTCAAAAGATGATATGAAAACCATAGATGAGCAAAATGGTAATATTTACCAATAGTTTTTTTTTTTCTGAAAAAGAAGACTAAATTAACCATACAACTCTATCTAGAATGTCTTGAATTGGAGAAAGAAACAACAGATCAAAAGTTGGAAATCGAGTCACTTAAGAAGAAACTAAACGTGATTGAACAACAATTGAAAACGTTACAGCTTGAAAAAAGTACCAATGAAGAACATTTGGAAGAAGAATACGGTCATTGCACTGACTCTGATGAAACACTACAATCCTAAAGTAGGACCATGTTCGCATGTTACTTTTTTTTTTATTAATAACAATATGAAATTATATTTGACTACGACAACACTAGCTACTATTTGTCTTGTAAATTGAATAAAATATAACAAAAAAAAAAATATCTATTGCCATTTCTACTTTCTATTTTAGTAATGATCATATTACTTTGAATATGGTTAGTTTGTAATGCTTCAGTAGATTATGGTTCAGTTATCAAGCTCTATGATTTTATAATATGAAATCGGGGTTCGAGAACACTCTATAAAATGTCTCGGTCGCCACCCTTAAAGATAACTGATGAAACTTTTTTTTGATCGTATGATTCAGGTTTTTTACGTAATGGTATAAACATGTCTATGCTTTATAATGATTTATTGTAGTCATGCTTGTATATATATATGATGGCTCTAACATGAGTTGCCATCTTTTTTTTTTGTTCTATCCCCTTACTCCTTCAGTTTATAAAAAATGAGTACTATTCCTGTCATTGTAAAACGCATATTTGATAATATTATGGGTAGGTATATTATAAAACACTTGATAAGTTGATCACTAATTTGAAAGCAGCTTCTATTGATATCGAAGAGGAACAACTCAAAGAACCAGATAACGAAAAGGGGATTCTATATTCGAAAATCGCCGATATTTATTATCATAAAGACTACCTCTCCGAGGCACTCTTTTGGTATCGCTTAGCTGCCTTCAACAATAATGCTTATTCACAGGTCCAAATCGATGATATGTATAGGTTTGAAGAAAGAGTTTCTACGGACTACAAACTCTCTATGGATTGGTATTTAAAGGCACACCATAATGGATCAAATGAAGCTGAATTCAAAATTGGTATTATGTATATGTTTGGAGATGGCGTAAAAAAAGACCCTAAAACCGCCCTAAACTGGTTTGATAAAGCAGCTACTAGAGGATGTGCTAAGGCTCAGAGTCAACTTGGTATATTATATGAAATTGGAGATTATGATGTTGAACAAGATTTACAGAGGGCATTGGATTTTTACCAAACAAGTGCTGAACAAGGCGACCGTGTTGCACATCGAAGACTCACAGTTTTGAATGAAAAGAGTATGATAACAAAGTTAATTTATAGATATATATAAGGATTTTAATTATTCTCCCAGCTCTATTCCAGAACATCTTCAAAAGTAGAAAGAGAATGAATCGCTTAAAATGGAAATAAACTTACTTGAACAAAAACTGGAAATTGAGTCCCTTGAAATGAAATTATGCGTGGCAAGGAAGAAACTAGAAACAAATCAAATGGAGAAAAGGAAGATTGATGAAGAAAATATGAATCAAGATCACAAGGTGACTCTGCCAGATTTGCTTCGGGACTTCATATAAAGTCTAAAAGAATAACTCCATAGCCCTTTATTATCCAGTAATAACTACTTTTTTCTCATGTGAATTCCATCAATTACTCTTTTCCAATACACAAGACTTGAAATAAAATTAAAGTTTTCTTTTTTTATTTTGTAACAAAAAGGATATTTAATATTTATGATAGATATGATAAAGGGAAAAAAAAGTGTATACATAATCTATTTGATTATATATTAAGATGATGAGAGGGGAAAATATACAGTTTTTTTTTTAAAAAAAAGGTGTCATTAGAAACGTCTAGACACAGAGAAAGGATCCAAATCCTCAAATAGGTTTACCACCACTGGGAATGGATTGGGCTTTGCAAATTCTATTTTCTTGACATCAGCCTCAATGACCATGCTTTCGTCAACAGAGTTATCATCTACAGATGAAGCGGAACAGAATTCTATACTTATATCTTAGTAATGTTTTATGTAAAAAGAATTATCTTTTTTACCTTGCCAAGGTTCTTCATCGACTGAAGAGGATGAACAGAATTCTACATCATTTATCGTTTAAAAATGATACTATTTTGAAATAAGGTTAGACTTACCTTGCCATGGATCATCTTCATCCTCATCTTCACTTGACGAAGATTCTTGATTCATCAAGTGTGTTGGTTGAGGAGCAGATATACCCCTTATAACCTGATAAATATCGTCATATTTTGTTTCAGCTGCTTGTTTTGGAGGAGAAGAAAAGAAGTCCAATTTATCTTGCTTGACTGGTTCTATTTTAATAGTTAGTGGGGCAAGCTTTTCCTATCATCTTTGTGATATTTTACCTTTCTTGATGCTGGCCATTGGTTTCATTGGTTGATAGGCACTTGTTGGAGATAGCACACTACCAGAGTATGCTACATTACCAAACGATTTTTCAAGGTGAAGGCCAGACAGTTCGGACATGATGTTGTCGAAGGCACTGATGCTGCGTGTAACAGTAGGTGGCGGGGCTGAAAATCTTGCACATTTGGCAGGTGGTACTATATGTGTACATTTAGTATTTTTCTCTCCTTAAAATAGAATTTAGAAAAAACAAAAAATGTATGATTACCTGGCTGAATAATATTACTATAGTTGATCTTGTTTGAAGGCTAAGTAGAAACAAAAGAAAAAAGTTAGCTGGCTGGGATAAATTATCGTAATAATAGTAATAATAAAATTACAAGCTCTTCAGAACGCCTGGTCTGTTGCTGCATTTGTTGCTGTTGATAGTTCACATTCACATTTTCCTCCTTGAAATCGATTGAAAGCAAATCGGGTTCTTGCTTATTCAAAAGATTGGTTGCATCATCCACTACCGCTTTAGGTTCTTTTTGCTCAGTGATAACATTACGCGTAGGAGGAGGAGGAGCCACCATGATCACAGGTTCAGCAACAGGTGTGACAGGTTCATTGTTATACTGGGAAGAGCTGAAGGAGCTTGTGGAATGCGTAGGTGAAGGTGCAGGAGAAACAAAATCAATGTTTTCATTCTCTTCTGTAGAAGTAACCGTCATGGAAACGGGAGAGCTTGGAGGTGTAACATCCTCACCTTCTTGTTTCTTGTTCTTAGAAGAGCGTTTGGTAAGACTAAATCCACTAAAGAATTTCGAGGGATTCAAAGTGAATCGAGAGGATGATGTTGAGGTGTTACTCTTTGTGGCTTCAGGTGTAAGGTCCTCGATGATTTCCTCTTCAATTTGGTTGTTGATTTCAAGTTCCTGTTCTTCATCATCGTCAATAAGACGAAGACGTGAGAATCCATAATCGACTTTTGAGCGATACTTGGTTTCGATAGGCAAGCCATCCTATGGTTTATGTATGAGTTTTATGTTGTTATTAAATATTTTGCTCTCTTATTACCTCTGTAAATGACTTTGAAACACGCTCTCTGGTTTTCTGCTGATGGTTTTCATAGAGCACATTATCGAGCCATTTCTTTTCGAAGTACTTTTGGACCATAAAATTACGGACATCGTCGTCTTCATTGGGCTCTTCTCCTTCAACAACGTAGCTGCTCAACCAGATTTTTCGGGCGACTTCATTACCTCCATATTGGAGTTCAACTACCTCGGCACCTGTAAATTTACCCGAGGATGCCAATCTTGCGCGGAAACCAATTTCACGTCTGATGAATGTATATATAAATTAGTATTTGGTTCTATTTTTCAAACAAAATGGAGAACTTACACTAAACAAGCACATCTAGTGCAGATAAATGTTTGTAGATTGGTGTTTACAAATGTTGGGTTCTATAATGGTATGTTAATTTTATACTATGTAAAATAATGTATTGCTTACCATTGCAGGACAATCAAAACATTTCTTATTGGCCTTGGATCGGAGCAAACTCTGTACTTTCCTGCATTAATGAAATTAGTACAAGACATGTCTATAAAAATGAGAATAATCATTACTTTTGTACAGCTTTGTCTTTCTTTTTAGCAAGGAGCAACGACATAATGTATTTTTTTTATAAAATTATATTTTGTTTATGAAAGAAAAACAATAAACAAAAGAAAACAGAAATGGGCTCAGTTTTATAACTATTTGAAGGACGTGGCTTATTAAAGTTTTACACATATCTTTTTGGACATGCTCCAATACGATTAAGTTTATTATTACTTTTATCATGAAGAAATGAGTCATAAAATGGATGATTTTACTTCTCCTTCTCCCCTCCCACTTTCTTTCTTTTTGCATTTAGGTATAGAAGAATCCAACAATCGTGATTTTTGTTTTTGAAGAAAAAAAACACTTCGATTTTTTTAAGCTTTTGATTTTGTAATATACTTTCTAATTTAGGCAAGACATGTGTACATGTTGTTTTCCATCAAATATTTATATAAACAATAAATAAATAAAACAATCAAAACAAACATAATAAACCACAAAGATAAATGATCTATTAAGCTTCTATTATTATGAATATTTAATAAACCAATCACCTCTGTTTTCAATACACTTGTTTGAATTTCTCAACTACAAGATCTTTTTTTTTTCCTTAAAAAAAAACTTCAGCCACAGCTAAGCTAAATATGGTAATTCCAACAAAAATGAAGGAGGTTGTTATGAATTTGGTAGCATCTCTATAATATTTTGGTAAGATAATTAAATGAATGGTATTGGTTTTGTGAGAAAAACTATACTTTTCACATCAAATTGAGTATGGACTTGGATTTTTTTTTTTTTTCAGCAGCTCATCATTTGCATTATGAGAAAATTCATAAAAGAAAAGTATGAAAAAGGGACTGAAAAGGTTGGAGGGATGTAAAGTGTAAGAAAAGAAAAAGAAAAAAATACATAATACATTAGACGCTTTTAAAAACAATACGATTATGTATATAAACATGCTTTGATCCAGCTCTTTTAAACCAAGATGTTTTTTCTTCTCAAGTTTCCAGTGGTGGTTAATGGTAACACAGACAAACATTGATGACAATTTTTAACCCTAATCATATTTTATTTATCCCATGTTTTGGTATTTTTTTTTTTACATAAAAAAAAACTAAATAACACATATCTCTATGGCTCGCTATTGCCTGGATGCATGTGATATTTTTTCTTATTAGAAAAGCAACTCTACTCATGTAATCAATATTTAGAAAAAATACGTATCTAGGATTTTTGAAGCAGCGTTTCTATTAAAAAATGATGAAAGAAAAAATCATCTGTGCAGCGTAAGAGATTTGTTTTGCGCATCGATTGAAGTAGAAAAATCCAAGTTACAAAACAAATGTACAATTATGTAACAGTACGGGAAGAAACATAGCAGAGGAGTTTTGATTTTACTGCTAAATCCACCCTTGAAATCGTAAGATTGTTCACTTGGTGTTCAGATCCGATAAACATATATATCTTGATACTAATCGCAGTTATTTTATGTTTTTAAGAAAACGAAACGTACATATAGAAAATGGGATTACACATTGCATCCCGAGAGAAAACAAAAGATGGGAATGAAGCACATGTTGTGATTCTTATCTGATCAATTGATTAAAACAAGTTTTTTTGAGATCACACTATTATTTTAACATTGAGATATTTCTTTTAAACTCAATTGACTTGCAGAAAGTATTATTATCTGATATTAAAATCAAACACCTTTTTTAAATCATGTTGAATAGCATTGGCAGAAAAATGGGAATTCCAGACTTTTGGTTAAGTGGTTTGTTTGTTTGTTTTCTATCTTGTAATATTACAATGTCCTTCACGCTTTATCAAAATATACAAAAACAAAATTCAATTGAAATGCATCTTTTTTTATTTATAAAAACTATAATGAATGAAATTGAAGTTAAATTATATGTAGAAGAGAATCCTTTTTGTTCAACACGGCAGTACTTCCCCGCTCTTGTAAAATGAAAATAGAAGAATGCATTGAACTCTAAAAAAAATACAAAAGGTAATCTGGAACGACAGAAAAAGTTTCTGAGATTGCAATAATATTAAAAAAAAAGTGGAGTCATTAGATTGATAAGATGTTTTCTAAAATAAAAACATCAAGATCAATCTGACAGCCCAGGGCGAAACAAGACTAATCAAAAATAAGTAAAGCTCCTCGTTTTAAAAAAAAGACATATGTTACTTTACATTTACCTCTAACAA
>VCJC01003178.1:55055-70851 GCA_024140195.1 Backusella luteola | reverse complement strand
ATCACACCGTGGTTTTTCATAGAATAAGCTCATCCACCGCTTCCTTTATATACTTTTTCTAAATAAGACATCTAATCTAATCTAAGTAAAAAATCAATTTATGCAGAATCATTTGCTTCATCCTTTTTCATTGCCGCCACCTCTATAAAATCCAACATCATCCAAATGAATACCTATCATCACACTCATCACTCTAATTATAAACACTCACCCCACTTTATTTATTTAATCAAAATATATCAAAATAAAAGTCCAATAAACGATACTCGGATTGTGTGTCGTATTTGCCTTATAATAACTATAGGTGATACGAGACCTCATCGAATACAGATGACGTTGCTTATTATTTATACTCAGTTTGCTATATTTGTGACATGGTCATGATTTTGTTATGAGCTCTCTCTCGATCCAATAAAAGAGTAACAAAGAGACTCATTCTGTTTTCAAGATTTATATTATATTATTATTGCTTATAACAAATATCACAGAAGTATACGGTATCACTAATGGTGAAAAAAATAGTTTATTCCTTAACAATTGATGGTAATGGCAAAATAATAAAATAAATTAATCTATTTTAGCATAAATGTAAAACGATCAATGTTAATACTAATGAAATATGCTGCTTACAAACTTACACATGTAAGTTTTACTTTAATGCTACTATCGCGCATGTTTCTTTATGTTTTGATAAAAACATAATTATAAAAACATATAGAGGCAAATTAAAGCCCTACAAAAAAAACCCCCATTCCTGATGGTATATTTATACTTTCTGTGGTTATGTTCATGTCTTCTGGCATTTTTCAAGCTACAGTGGAGATTTCTCTTACTTTTATTTCTATTTCTTTTTTTTTATGTTTATGTTTGCATGGTTCTTTTTGGCTCTACTGATATTCCATATCTATTATTTCGCCTACAGACTCTCTCTTATATGGTGGCATTAACATGCACCGTGCGACCATGAAGCACCAAATTTGAACTTTAGACATGATTTTTTATAATGAATCCTGGGAGACACACTGAAGGCGAACTGTGTATAAATGAGCATTGGCTACCCCTCCCCATGGTTTAATAGAAATCTAGTATTTACTTGAATACTCCAGGCAGCATGAACCCTGTCACAATGATTGCAGAAAGTTAAAAGTATAATAAGCATTTCTATATATAGAACCAACATATCCAGTAATATACCAAAGACTGCTCAGCCATTATTGTTTTATTTCTTCCAATTATGACTGATCACCTGAAGTGGCATCGGGACTTCTCACTTCCATTTTTAACTTTACATTTTGAACTTTTTATACGTACTACTTCGTTTTCTAAGAGTTATATTTTCATTTTTTAAAGATGTCTACTTATTTTCTTTTGGGAAAAAAAAACCTAGACTACCATTTCAACTATATAAAGTTTATCATCCCTAGTATTTAAATATATATTTATACTACCATGGCATCTGAAGTAACTTAATGAAGGATGATGGTGCTACATCATCATTTTTTTTAGGATAAAATCAAGCCAGATGTTAATATTCTTCAATTCTTCTTCTGTATAATGTTTTTTTATTTATTTAAGTACTACTGTTTACATAATAATCAAATACATTGATATTTTAATGAAGATGTTTCTCAACCACGCGAAGTCAAAAATGAATACTATCATTGGTGGTAGGTTATTTCTTCTGGAGGAAAAAAAAAAAAATAAGAGGTTGGCATAATTATAACCATTCAGTTTTTCTAGATAAGCCGTTCCCGAGAAGAAAGATTGAAAGTCCTGCTATTCAATATAAAACAGAAGATAAAGAAGATATTCTCATGTACAACGAAGGTAAAAAAAATAATGAATGACCCTTTTACAAAATCGTATTTAGCACAAAAGACTTATTTGCTTTATTTTTAGAAAAAAATTTCAACAATACAGACCTTCTTAAAAGAGCAAACGATGGAAATGCTTCTGCTCAACTCGAGCTAGGTAAAGCCTATTTTCGTGCAGTATTCACACAGAAAAACTCTATAAAAGCCTTCGAATGGACTCATTTATCTGCAAAACAAGGCAATATGGAAGCCCAGTTTCAACTTGCTGAATTTTATGCAATTGGTAATGGGACACAAAAGTGTCACACAGAAGCTTACAATTGGTACACAAAGGCAGCCATCCAAGGTTACAAAAAAGCACTGATTAGAATTCGCAATCTTTACGAAAATGATAAAATGATACACTGTCGTGGGCAGATCAACCTTGCCGAAGCGAAATGGGATACTGAAGAATTCAAAGAAAAACACAATATCAGAGAATTAAACGAATACAGACTGAATCAACTCGAACTAGTTTTAAATGGTGCCATCGGCTATTATTCTGCCCAATTTAGAAAGTACTTTCTTCTATTGGAAAATGGAAATATAGACGACGAAGGTCTAAAAAACCTGGCATTCCTATATCAACACGGTTATGGGGTGAAGAAATACACAAAACGAGCCATCGATCTCTACATTGAAGCCGCAAATAAGGGACTTGTTGATGCCCAATATAATGCAGCTTATCTTTTCGAGAAAACTTCAAGTATTAAATTCCATTACCAAAAGGCGTTCTACTGGTATACTAAAGCTGCAAATGGAGGGAATGTAGCAGCACAAAACAGCTTGGCATATTTCTACGAAAAGGGTCTCGACACAGATATCGACTACGAGACATCTATATATTGGTATACAAAGGCAGCCAACGCCGGAAACTCGAGTGCACAGTTAAACCTTGGTAGAATATACCGTAAAGGAGATTACGTCGAGCAAAACATCGGAGAAGCAGTGAAATGGTATATTTTAGCCGCCCAACAGGGAAACCCTGCTGCACAAAACTGTTTGGATAAACTTCATCATAATGGCATGATAACCAGTGATGCGCTTAAAAACAAGGTCTCTCAAGATATTTCAGAAAACCCGATGGGCGAACGTCTGTTTCCAAAGCTGCATTATGATGTCCAGAAACTCGATGGGTTTCCTTCCATAAACCGCATAAAAAAAATCGCCTCACACGCGCTTGTAGGGGATGGCACCGCCATGTATCAGATTGGACTGAAATATTATCATGGTATCGACTTTGCGGAAGACAAAGACACAGGGTTCAGATGGATGAAAAAGGCAGCAAAGGCCGGTATTCAAGAGGCACAGCTGATGATGGCCGAGATTCTTAAAGAGGACGGAGATGTCGTTGAGCAAAATTATCACAAAGCAGCCATATGGTACAAAAGATGCGACAGGCAAAAAAATGATGTGGCGCAATACAATCTAGGGGTCCTCTATGATACTGGTTTAGGAGTACGCCATGATCCACTAGAAGCCAGTAAATGGTTTACATTGTCATCTGAGCATAGAAATGCAGATTCTATATGCTCTCTTGGGATTCTGAGGTACGAAGGAAGAGGATTACGTAGAAATCTCAAAGAGGCGATAGAATGGTTCAAATCAGCCATTCATTACAAAAACATCAGAGCAATGGCAAAACTTGGTTCACTTTATGTCAATGAAGTTGAATTTATAAATCACAAGCCCATGGGTCTCTTGTTGTATCAATATGCTGCAAAATATGGAGATGCAGGTGCCCAGTTTGAACTGGCTCAAATATACGAGGTTGGTGAGCACACCACTCAAGATTTTACAAAGGCCAAATCGTATTACTCCATGATTGAACCCAAGGATGGAAAGTTACAGTACACAATGGCGGTGATGTATTTGAACGGTAACATTGTGGACAAGAATTATCTAAAGGCATTCCATCTGTTTAGAGAATCATCCGAAAATGGGTATACAAAAGCCAAAGATCGATTCAATGATCGTTGGTTTAAATTTGATAGTAACTCTGATTACCATAACTTTGTCAGCATGCTTATCTGTATTTCTGAAAAGAGAATTGCGCCAATGGAATACCAAATCGGATCCCTATACCATTATGGTAGGAACATTGCAAAAGGTTTGATTGCCCGTCCTAATATTGCCGTGGCAGTTCAGTGGTATTTTATTGCTGCTGAAAATGGCGATGCCAGAGCTCAATTGGAACTTGGTACCATCTACCAAGAGCAGTACTACAGTAAGAGAGACGCGAGACTAGCACTTAACTACTTTAATCAGGCATATAAAAATAACAACAGAGATAGTATGGTTGTATTGGCCTTTATTTATTTGCAGGGGCATCATGTTGCCCAAGATTTTATCAAGGCTTTCAATTTGTTTACACAAGCTGTCAATATGGGGCATACATCTGCAGGAAAAGTGCTGAAACCTAACCAGTTTGTTCAAGAAATCAACATTTACATTCATGGTGATACGTTTTACAGTAAAATCAGCACAGAAATAGTCATACGAATGCTAGAAGCAGTTGCGCTATCGTATAATGTCGCTGTACAGTATCAACTGGGTCTACTTTTTCTCAAATTCTTATATAATGGAAAGAAAGCGATAGAATGGTTCACAATGGCATCGAATGGAGGAATAACGGATGCAAATTATTATCTGGGAAAAATATATGAAGAAGGGAAAGGAGGAATACACAAAGATTACTCAAAGGCGATACACTATTACAAAAAGGCAACTGAAAAAGATCACGAGAAAGCGCTCTTTCGCTTAGGTCGATTATATCACTTTGGAAAGGGTATCAGGGTTCACTATGGTACAGCATACAGTTTATACTCCAGAGCAGCACAACTGGAACATAGAATAGCACAAGAATTTTTAAATATTACAGACAATTGCAATTCCGACAATATTCATCCAGGAGATATACTCTTCATTGACGAGCTTTCAGGTTCATTTCACCATTCACTTCGTATGTGTGAGCACGTTGCCAAGAATGGAGACCATGAGCTACAATATAAACTGGGATATGTTTACGAAAATATCTTTGAAGAGCCGAATTATAAAAAGGCTATTAAATGGTATAGTAAAGCATCCAATAGATTCCACCGAGAAGCGACATATCGTCTGGGTTTATTGCAAGAACGAGGTCTTGGCACTAAACAAAATTACCGAAAATCTTTCAATTCATTCAGGCAGGCGTATCGTCGAGGAAGCAACGACGCACTCTACAAGATGGCAGAGGCGTATCATCGGGGTACTGGAATCGATCACGATGCTTCAAAGGCACTGGAATTTTATCAAGAGGCTGCAAGTCATGGTCAACCAGATGCCCAGCATGAATTGGGAAAACTTTACCAAAGAGGCGAAATGGTCCAGAAGGACATCTTGGAAGCACTTAAATGGTACACCAAGGCATACCTCCAAGGATTTGAAGCAGTTGAATCCGATCTCTATGCCATGTATGATGACCTAGAAAGTAGTAAATACTCTGAAAGTAGACTCTTTCGCATCTATTCTTCCGTATCGAGGAGTCTTTACTTTGAAGATGATGAAAAATACCACGAAAATTACGGCTCCATATTGTATCAACTCGGTCTATGGTATTTCCACGGCAAAGTTGTTCCTCAAGATTATAGCAAGGCACTGGATAACTTTTTAGAAGCATTCTGTAGATTCCAATGCAAAGAAGCCTTTGAATTCATTGATCTTGAATCTGACAACCCTAATGAGGAGCTTTATTTAAAAAAGTGCGAAATGTATGCAGAAACTGCGGACAATATACCTCATGGTATGCTGTGCGTTTACTTGGAATCGTTCTATCTCGAAAACCGGTTTAAAATTGCCCACGACTACAAAAAACTCCACAGTTATTCAAAACATTTGGATGGTAATCAATTGGGCAACATTATGAAACGCCTTGCCTATAAATATGGCAGTGGAGATGGTGTAGAGAAGAATATAGACGAAGCTATTTACTGGTACGAAGCAGCCTCCGACCAGCAGTATGATTTCAGTCATGCAAACGCTCTCCACATTGCAAAGTTGTACGCAACAGATACCGATTTTTACGACATCTCCATGGCCATCAAGTATTACACAATAGCAGCAGAAAACGGATTCAATCAATCTTGCCTGACGCTTGCACAAATATACCACTATCACGATGTGGCCCAGGATTTCTCAAAAGCTTTAGAATACTATCAAAAAACAACACTATATAATCATTATGCAGAACTAGGAATAGGGCTCTTGTATGAATACGGAGATGGCGTCGACCAAGATTACGAAAGAGCCCTTGATTTTTACCAAGCCTCCTATGATGGTGGAAACCCATTTGCACCCTACCATCTTGGGTTAATGTACTATAACGGAAAAGGGGTCGTGAAGGATTACAGAAAAGCGTTTGAGCTCTTTACCTGTACAAAGACTCGCATCTGGAAGACTATGGTGAAACAGGAGATTGTCCAAGTTTTGGAGACTATTTGTGATGACGGACAGACAGAACGTACATACTCGTATGTGAATCAGAATTTTATTATTGGAGAGTCAAATAACCACCTCAGGTTCATGCTTTATAATGGACTTGGTACGCCTGTGTCCCATTTACTTGACGTCAAAGGACGGGGTAGACGAGGAAACTCGAGTACATTTTAGGAAATGCATTTTTGTAAAAATAATAATAAATGATACTTGTTAGTCCAATTCATAAACAGGGCAAAGAGAGTCTATAATCATTTTTGTACATTAATGCAAAAAAATGAATTCGCGACGTCATTTCTGGATTGGTGGCGGATTCACGTGACTGGAAAGCTTTTATAATAAAAAAAAAAGAGAGCGAGAGAAAGACTCCCCCTTTCTTTTAACTCATACGCGAACCATGTCTCGTTTTTTCCGCTCGACCTCAGACAGTGAATCTGAAAGTGAAACCAGCTCTGACAATGAATCCCAATACTCTGAGGATGATTTCAGCTCAGATGAGGAGAGTTATCACTCGGACGACCAACAAGAAGCAGAGGAACAGCCTAAAAAATCACGATTCTTAAAGGGGGGCAGTGATTCGGATTCAGACGATGAATCTTCACAAAAGCGACAGGCTAGATCGCAAAAGGACAAGCGTCTTGACGAGATGGAGGCTGCGGCAAGAGCTATTGAAAATGGTCAAAAGAATAACGATTGGAATTTGATTTCTACTGGTAAAAAAAAACCACCTCCCAAAAAACAGTACCATAGCGTGTGTCTGTTTCTAAACATATAAGTTGAAATATAGAATTTGACAAGTTGACTGTCACCATTTCAAGAGCAACCACTGGTTTCGACAAGATTCCTTTACCAAAGTTTTATATCAAGACAATGGTCGAGCTTGAAGACCATTTGAACGAAAGCCTTTCAAAGGAGAAGGGCGGAAAGAAGAAGGGTGGCAACACCAAGGCCATGAACAATTTGAAACAGAAATTGAAGAAGTTGTCAAAGCAATATGATGACCTTATGGCTGCTTATAGAAAGGTACTTCGAAATCCAATATGAATACAGAATAGAATAAATAACTTGTATAAAAAACAGGACCCTGAGAAGTTTATGGAAGAAGAGGAGCCTGAGCAAGTTGTCGAACAACCTAAAAGAGAGACTGCGGCTACTTCTGCCACTGCCGCAGCAGCAGCAGCAGATGATGATGATGATGGTTTTACTGCCGTCGAAAAGGGCGGTAAAGCAGCTGTGCCTGTCAACGCCACCAACCTGCTGACACGCTTAAGAGAAGTATTGGAAGGACGTGGTAAAAAGGTAAAATGGAGCATAATTGGATCCAATGGATGAACTTACACCTACTTTGTTTATAAAAAAAGAATACCGACCGCACTGAACAAATCACGATTCTTGAAAGCCTATTGGACATTGCCAAATCACCATTCCAAAAGATCTCTGTCTTGCTTGTCCTCATCGCCTCTCGCTTTGATGTCAATGCTAGTTTGGCCAGTTTTATGGACATGGCCACTTGGAAGAGCGCCGCAAAAGAATTCAACATGCTTCTCGAGATCCTTGAAACCAACAAGTCCTTTGTGGTGGCCGAGAATGCCGATGAAATCGACAATGAGGATAAAGATGTTGTGCCCAAGGACGGCGAGGTCGTTCAACTTCGCGGTTCCATCATCAGTTTTATCGAGCGTTTGGACGATGAATTCAGTAAATCACTTCAGAATCTCGACCCTCACGGCACTGAGTATATCGATCGTCTCCGTGATGAGTCTTTAGTTTACGCCATGTTGATTCGCGCTCAATTTTATCTTGAAACATACGACATGAACACCATCATTCCCAGAGTCATTGCTCGTCGCTTGGATCACATCTATTATAAGCCCGAACAAGTGATTCGCTCTTTGGAAGTGAGCAGTAAGGCGCTCTTGCCCAGCTATGTTTCATCAAACATCATCACCGCCGAGGATCCCAAAGAGTTGGTCAATCAGCTCTGTGCTTTTCTTTACAAGGACACCTCTTCTGTGTTCCGTACACGTGCTATGCTCTGTCATATTTATCACCATGCCCTCCACAAAAAGTTCCATGTTGCCCGTGATTTATTGCTCCTGTCGCACGTCCAGGATTCCATTCATCAGGCTGATATTGCCACTCA
Organism: Backusella luteola; assembly: GCA_024140195.1. NCBI lineage: Eukaryota > Fungi > Mucoromycota > Mucoromycetes > Mucorales > Backusellaceae > Backusella > Backusella luteola. Next base: position 62,382 of record VCJC01003178.1, on the reverse strand, counting down.
GATTTTGTATAATCGTGCCATGGTTCAGATTGGCATCTGTGCCTTCCGCGAGGGTCTCGTCAAGGAATCGCATGCCTCTCTTTCTGAAATCCAAGGCTCTGGTCGCGTAAAGGAATTATTGGCTCAGGGCGTACAGCAGGCACGCTTTGGACAGCCCACAAATGCTGAAGTGGAGGCTATGGAGCGTCAACGCCAGCTACCCTTCCACATGCACATCAATCTTGAGCTTTTAGAATGCATCTTTTTGGTCTCTTCCATGCTTCTTGAGATTCCTGCACAGGCCCAGGCGGGCACCAACAATAAAAAGTACATTTCCCGCCCCTTCCGCAGACTGCTTGACTACAACGAGCGCCAGGCATTCTCTGGCCCACCCGAGAACACAAGAGATCACATTATGAGTGCTGCCAAGGCCCTGGCATCAGGAGAATGGGAAAAGGCCAGGGACTTTATTTTGACCATCAAAATCTGGGATTTAATGACGGAAACACAAGACATCAAGGATATGCTTGTGCGCAAGATCCAAGAGGAGGGTCTCCGTACCTACTTGTTTACCTATGCAAACTACTACTCGACCCTTGGATTATCGCAGTTGGCTGCCATGTTTGATTTACCCCTGCAGAATGTATCTGCTATTGTCTCCAAGATGATTTTCAATGAAGAGCTTACAGCATCATTGGATCAGGTATCACAATGCATTGTGCTTGACAAGGTGGAGCACTCCAAGCTCCAGGCGCTTGCCTTACAGTATTCTGAAAAGGTGGCTAACCTCGTTGATCAAAACGAGCGTTTGGCTACTGCTGGTGGCGGTGGAAACAACAGTATCCCCACTTATAGTCATAACAAAAGCCATCATTAGAGTACTTGAAGTATTCCTCACTCATACACCCCTTCTCTGTCCAATATATAATAATATATAAGCATCAATACATATTTCTCTCTCTCTCTCTCTCTCTCTCTTTTAAAATAGCATTGTAAATATATTTTATATGTATTAAAAAAGACAACATCAAAAATAAGGAGCAAGTCGATTTTCATGTATAAAAAAATTTGGTGCGTTTTCAAAAAATGATTGGTTGGTTTCGTTTTAATATATATATTTTTTAAATGATGCTTATACTACTCGCTTGACTTCAAAGAAACGCTTAAGATAATAAACTTGCCAAAGACAAACAGAGAACAACAAGGCAAGTTGTACAACTGACCACCATTTAACACGAGAGTTTGTACTTTCAGCAGCTATTAAACAAAGGATAAATAACGTCTTCTCTCTCCCAACAAGAACCACTTACTGTCTCTATGTCTACGTTCACGGGCAACAATATATTCCTGTTCCGCCTTGATACCAAGGATACTGTCAGCCAATTCTCTAATTTCCTTTTCGAGGGGATCTACAGCTCCATCGCCTATAATACCATCAGCAACACGCACGTACCAATATCACCAGCTCTTACCATTGGTGTCGGCTGCTGCAGATTCATTGATATGCTCGTTAAAACTAACAGCCTTTGCAGAATCACTATCCAATTTGTTGGAAAAGCAGTAAGTGTATCGACCGGCTGTTTTGGCCTTAAACATATGGGCTCCCTTTTCATTGTTGCCGCCTCTTGAAATGATATTTCCATTTGGCTCCGCAATCTATTGTACATTATATTTAAAATAAGATGGACTCCCTTTCTCTATATATTTAAAATGATACTTACTGTAAAATCAACCATGTGGTTGCCTCCTTCAATAACCTAGTGCAACACAATGTAAATAGCAGTTACTACATCTTGTCTGATTGCGATTTCTTACTTGATAAGTGATTGTAAATTGATCGTTGAGGGCCAGGTCTTCATAGAAACACTCTTCTTCTTTAGGAAACACGTCAATCGTCATGGCAAAGACAAGATTGAAGAGCGAGGTCAACGCCACTAATAAAAATAGCGTATTTTTATGTGCAAGCATTGTTTATAAATTCAAGTGTTGAAAGAAGAAGAGCGAGAGAAAAAAAAAAGGAGAGTGCGTTTATTATCTTCGCGTCAAAACGGATTGTCGGAACTGCAGAATTTATATTGCACGTGACCAGAATGGATTCTGACAGTTTGACTGATGATCATACAATAGAAGAAGAATACATGGTGGATCTACATATTATATCACTTTATAAATCTTTACAAGTAGTGTACAGATACCATTCTGTGTTGAATTCGGAGATACTGATTGATACAACTACTTTGTCGTACGAGATAATGCTCTTGTGCTCATATTTAACACCTTTGAAGCGCCCTGATCATTCTTAGATAGCCAGATTCTTAATGCTATTTGATCTATGACTACAATTGTAGGTTGTAAGTTCATTCAATTTCGAAAAATAACTTTAAATTTCGCGAAAGATCCCAGACACATATTACTGTTTTTTACAAAATTGGGCCTTTTATGCTTCTATTTAAGGTAGCTACATAGAAAAGGTTCCAACGTCCATAGCTCGCCAACAAGACAAAATCGACACAAGGTTCCAAGCCAAAAGTACAATTAAAATTCATCAAAGAATCGAATGAGCTATTTAGTTGAGCAAGTTTTTTTTCTTCCTCTGATTCTCAGGTCCTATCATGGAATTTCGTTTTCTGGCACTCTTGTAAATCGAGATCAAGTAGAGGAAGAAAAAAAACTTGCTCAACTAAATAGCTCATTCGATTCTTTGATGAATTTTAATTGTACTTTTGGCTTGGAACCTTGTGTCGATTTTGTCTTGTTGGCGAGCTATAGGCATTCAAAGTATTTCTTGGATAAGACTCCTTAAACGATTGTGCAATGTGATTGGCCGAGATACTTACATACCTTGATTCATCAGTTTTCTTAATGGTCAACACCTAAATGAGGACTATAAGTGACATTCCTCCTCGAAGCATTCATTACCAACCATCATGCTCATAATCCTGAGAGTTTATCTTTTAGAAATGAGTGTACTAGATTCATTTGCAAGAACATGCCTTTTATGGAAGAATTCGTGACTTGGATTTGTTCAACAGCATCACTTTGACAAAAATATGAAATAAATATAATAAAGCCTCTTTTCATTCTCTTTTTTAATAAACAAACAAAATAGGCAACAATACACAATGGCGGATCAAGAGAATGTAATTCAAAACACAGCAGAACTTCCAAGATCAAGTATTGCAAGTATCTTTCTTTCTCTTTTTTTTTTAAGAAAATAAAGTAAAGATCAGTTGATTAACTCTATTAAAACACAATAGACGGAGGTAAAACAGAGTCGACAAGTTATTGTAAGCATCTAAACTCCCATTCTTTAAAGTAAAAGCAAGACTAATCTTCTCTTATGATAGACTGCCTCAAAAACAATCACTTCGCCAAAGAAAACAGGCGGACTCAAAGACACAGCCAACAAGGAGTACACACGTGTTGAAAAGTTGGTCGACTCGAAAGCACTGCATCGCACATTCATCACAAGTCAAGCCAAGTCTGATATTGCCGTCTATAAGGGAGACAAGAGACTGGATGTACAAAAGAAAAAGGCAACAAAAGAGGATGTTGTTGCAGAGAAAAAGGACGACAACAAGACGGAGGACGTTTCGATTGACCAGGAAAAGCTGGAGCAAGAACTCAAACAATTAAATCAAGATATCCAAACCAAGACTGCATTAGTTTTATCAAAAAAAACCGAAAAAAAGAAGCTTTCCCAAGACATTAAAGACACTAAAACAGAAATCGAAGAAATGAGAGCGTTAACTGCAAGGGAAAAGGAAGCTGTGGACGAGTTGAAAGAGCAAGTAGAAGAGTTGGAGTCGACAGATAAGGAATTGGATGGGATTATTGCGTCACTGGATCAAATGGGCACCGGATATGAAGCAAAGCGTCAAGAGAAGCAGCAAGCGATTGATGCTCTTTTAAACACTCTCTCAGAGCTCAAGTATGAGATTTCTGAGCTCAAAGGAGAGCCATGATTGCGGAGTTGGACTGTATTTTTAATATAAAATAAAAAATAAACACAAAAAGTTTTATTTTTTCATTTTTACTCTTCTCTTTCTCTCTTTCTACTTTACTTTTTCTTTTACCTACTTGCATTAAAATATACAATAAAAGAGAACGATGGGTAAAAGCAAAGGAGGATCAAACTTGTTTGAAAGCTATATGGCTTCAGGAATGGCAACTCAAAACACTTCTGCCGGTATTATTATTATCATTATCATTATTTTTCTTGTTGTTGTTGTTATCAGATGATGTTAAGCTTAAAAGTATCTCTCGCTCCTTAGATATCGAAAAAGTGCCTTTACCTGATTCGATGGTAGTAATTTAGTAACAACAGAGTGATATTCATGTATTAAGCATATTCTTATTCTTATCATTACTATTATTAGAGAGTGTCAACACTCATGGAGCAAATAGGGAAGGAGCGTAATTGGTCTGAGAAGCAAATCGAAGATGATATTATTATTTTAGATGATAATCGACTTTATTATGTAAGTATCAATAAATCTCCTATCTTTCTTTATATTACAATAATAACAATAGTAACAACAACAAATAGGTGAGCGACTTGCGTGAATTATCAAACGAGAGTTGGAAAGTAAGCGATTTCTATGCATAACCTATATATATAAAGCAGTTAACAAGACAAAAACATACACTTTACTTAAAAAACATCAAGGTCATTGAGTTACTTCCGCTTGTAAAAGATCTTTTAAGAAAAGCGCTTGATCCATCAAAAGCTTACCAAGGTATTACAACAAACACAAACATCTTACCATAAATAGTTAATGACAGTCATTCGCAATAGAGGAGAGAAATGATTACAAGGAGAGAAAGAGAAGAGAAAAGATGGAAAAGAAGGAGAAGAAACGATTGGAGAAGGAAAAGAATTATCAAGAGGAATGCTCCAGTAGCAGCAGCAGCAGTGACTCATGCGATGATGAAAAAGGTATAAATAATACAGACTGGCTTACATGATGACTTACGCCACAAATAGGCATGATGAAGAAAGAAAAGTCTTCTACGGACAACAAGGCAACATCAAATGGATTCACTGGTGGTCGACCCATCAAGGCCGTAAGTGGTAATCGCATCAAGGTGCGTGCAGGTGATGGAACTGTTTATGAGTGTGATCGCTACTGCCCTCATAAAAAAGTCGATCTTGTGAGCTGGGGACAGGTTCTTGGTAACACGCTTGTATGCACAAAGCATAATTGGAATTTTAGTTTGGATGGCTCTGGTATGAATCCAAAGGGACGCACCCTTAAGCCATGCCAAGTCAATGATTGGTAGTCTCTTTTATCCTTAAACTGGCGAGACCCTTTATTTATACATAAACACACTCTCAAATGCAATTCTTGATTAAAGCCAAAAAGGAATCATCTTTTTTGTTTATATTATAATAAGACTTTCTATTTGTTTTAATTGTATCAAATGAAGGTATCTTGATGTAAAAAAAAAGTGTGTGTGTAAAGAAAAAGGTGTAAGGTGTATATGTGAAAAAAACAAAACGAATGCAAGTAAAATAATAATAATAATAATAATAATAATAATAATAATAATAATAATAATAATAATAATAATAATAATATATATATATATACATACGTAAATATGAATAGTAATATCGGACCAACCTTCTTATACTTAAAGAGGAAGAGGTGATCCACTACGACTATTACTACTGCTACTACTACTTGAACAGCTCGCCTCCTCCTTTGATCGCTCTTCAGCCTTGAGGGCTTCCTTTTGCCAATCAGATGCCACGACAACAAATACGGTGATAAGAGAAGCAACAAACAAGGCAACCATCAGAGCAAACCAAAGACCGCTTAAACCCCATCCACCACGGAAACAAAGGTAAAAGCCAAGAGGTAACGCAAAAAAGTAGTAAGCACCCAAGTTGCACCAGGCGCCAACATGTTGTCTTCCCATACCATTCATAACTCCATCGGCAACACCGGCAATGTTGTCAAAAAAGACAAAAGCAGCAACCAAAGGCAAGACATTGGATACAATGTCGGCTACTTCCTTCTCGTCGGTAAAGAAATAAGCCCATTTGGAACGGAGCATAAACATAGTGATCGAGTTACCAAAGGCAACGGTGAAACCAACACCAAGAGCAACACGTGAAGCGATACGAGCCTGTTTAGGTCTCTGCGCACCCAATAAATTACCCACACGGTTAGCCGAGGCAATACCAACACCAAAGACAAGTGTATAAAGTGCAACAATCGACGTAAGAATCACACTCTGGGCACCCAGGTTGGTGGTGTCGATCCAACTGGCACCCAATGCAATAATCTCATATGCCCATGTCTCCGTACAGATCAAGAGGATGCCAGGAACAGCTAATTTAACCATGGGACCCCACTGACGCCAATTATAAGCAGCACGGGTCGACCAAGCAGGCCATGCCTGGCTACCATCAACCATAAAAATATACAATGCCATCAATACCACAATCACCCAATACGTAAACACACTGGCAATAGCAGCGCCTTGGAAACCCATCGACCATCCAGGAATCCACACTAATACATAGTTTAGAATAAAATTAAGGGGAGTGCCTAATATCAAGACATAAGTGGGTGCATTAAAGATGCCCTGGGCTTGCAACATCTTTTTGAGGGTCTCAAACAAGGCAAAGGCGGGTGCGGCCAGGATCATCCATCGGACAAAGATGGCAGACAGTGCTGCAATCTGGGGCTCTTGACGGAGCAGTAAAAAGACGCTTTCGGCGTTCCACCACAGGGCAACAATGGGGATATAAAGGACAGACATGAATGCCAAACAGCGTTGTACATGCAAACCGACGATCGTTTTGTCGTCCGAGGAGGTAAATGACTGAGAGCAGAGGGTATCTAGGGATAGTGCTGCTCCCGTTGCGACGGATAATCCGGTGATGGTGACAAACATACTACCAAGAGAAGCAGAGGCCAATTCATTTGCACCCTAACAATAACCGAAATGATATTAATTTGGGTTGCACCTTTTTTTTGCTACACATCTTAAAATACATTACCAAACGACCGGCACTGATGACACTGACACTCTGCAACATGTTTTGCAAAAGATAACTTATCACAAGAGGCATTGAATTCTTTAAAAGCCATTTGAGTTCATGGCGGTAACCTTTTTCCTGTCTTTTATTGGACAAGATGGGAGTACTTTCTGTGATTATTGACATTTTGATGCGATCTACTATGATAAATTGGATTCAAACAACTATTCATTCAATTTATGACAAAGGGGATCAAATGTTTTTAATGTGAATATGCTTTAATATATATGGATATATAAATAAAGAGAAGAAGAGCTCATTTAAAAACAACTATTACATGTTTTATATGTTAAA
>VCJC01003178.1:0-10318 GCA_024140195.1 Backusella luteola | reverse complement strand
TTTTTTTTTTTTTTTTTTTTTTTTTCTTTCTTTTTTTTCAATTTTAAAATAAACGCGATTGATTGTGCTCAGCATTAACAACGGTAACAATATTATTGAATTCAATTACATCATTTTATTCCGTGGCAACTGATAAAAACAACAAACTTGTATAATTGAATTCAACAATATAAATTGCTCACGAGTACGCCGAGTACAATCAACTCAACACTTTATTCAACAATATTATTATTATTATTATTATTATTATACACTTTATGTACACTTGCTCTGGAACAAGTAGCGGCTAAACTATCTCTTTTCTTTTCTTTTATTTCTATAACTCGCCTCTTACCGACCATAAACAACTATTTTACGACAATACAACAAAAAAGACCACGATGAAGGTACCAAGGACAGACCTTACGGCTATGCCGTAGTTGCTGGTGTCGAACGCACTCCTCTCAAGGTCACCAAGGCCATGAGTAAGAAGAAGACCGCTAAGCGCTCCAAGGTCAAGCCTTTCATCAAGATTGTCAACTACAACCACATGATGCCCACTCGGTAAGTATCATCACATATCATTACCATCATCATTACATGTGCTGATGCTGTATTGTATTAGCTATGGTTTGGAATTGGAACAAATCAAGGGCACCATCTCTTCCGAGACTTTCAAGGAACCCACCCAGCGTGAGGATTCCAAGAAGGTAAAGTGTTTACAAATATATTATAAAGCAACATAAGGTACTAAAAAGGGTTCGGTATCTTAGGTTATCAAGAAGTTGTTCGAGGAACGCTATCAAACTGGCAAGAACAAGTGGTTCTTCACCAAGCTTAGATTCTAAGTGTTTTCATCCAATAATTAAACTTATAAACCTGCTTTTTTTGAAGTATAATCCTATTTTTTTTATTAATGATATGAATGTGTTTACTATGTTGGTTTTATGTATTAAATTGATTTCATCCTAAACAAGTGTGTATTGATCGGTTGTACAGCTAGTTGAAAGTATTGCAAGTTCCAATCCACCTTACGAATTAATTCTTTGGAATTCCGCATTATGCGACATAAAGGGAGAACCTATTATTCCCTTCTCTTTCTAATAGAAATATGTTGGCTTCAAGAAGGTCCAATTAGGATTCTTCCGCTTTATTGGGTAATTCACTATCAAATGTATAAATATAGAAAATTGGCTTGAAACAGTACGAGGTGATACTTGATCAAACTTGGGAAGAGCCGCATCCGTAGACAAAGAAGAATGATTTGGCTGGAGGAACTACAAAGATAATCCAATAGAGCAAATTTTTGTGAAAACTAAAGTTGACGAGCGTTGGAAATACACTTGATAGATCCCCACACCATTTTGTATTTCCAGGCTACGTGAATTTTAGTGTAGCTGCTAAAACCGAAAAAGCACTAAATAGAAAGAGGAAGAATAAAATGGTGTGTTCAACAAATATATTGTAAATGCATGCACGCACTCGAATATATAATGTATTGGCTAATACCTGTCTGATCCTCTTACTCAACAGCATTTCACCAACAAGGTTGGTAATTTTACACAAATATGGTAAATAACTGATGATGACACCTCACCTGAGTTGAAAAAGAAGAGGATCTCCTAATTGTTACACAGTAATTAATTTTCTCTCTCGCTTCAAGCTTACCCCTCACTCTTATTCTCCTCTTTCTTTCTCTTTCACTTTCTCTGTCTTTTCTCTCCTTTTTCTCTCTCTTTCAATAATGGCAACCAACGACTTTAACAACCCTTTGAAAAAGTTCAAGCTTGTTTTTCTTGGTGAACAAAGTGGTAAGTGAAATGTCGAAAAGGTCATCTCTCTCTCTTTTTTTTTATTAATAAAAATAAAATAGTTGGTAAAACCTCACTTATTACAAGATTCATGTACGATACATTCGATAATACCTATCAAGTAAGCTATTTCATTATAAAAGACAAAATTATTGTATTAAACCTGCTACTAGGCCACAATTGGTATTGACTTTTTATCAAAAACAATGTATTTGGATGATCGCACAATTCGACTCCAATTATGTAAGCGTTTGGTTATTTACAGATGGGAAAAAAAAAGTTTAATTAATTTAATTTAAAAAAGGGGACACTGCCGGGCAGGAACGCTTCCGATCATTGATCCCGAGTTACATTAGAGATTCCTCCGTCTGTGTGGTGGTTTATGATATCACCAGTAAGTGCAGGTTCATAGACTCATCATCGTAAACCGTATATTTAACCTTGAAATAGGTAGAAATTCTTTTAATAACACCGCAAGATGGATTGATGATGTAAGGGCAGAGAGAGGTGCTGATGTTATTATCGTACTGGTTGGAAATAAGACAGATTTAAATGATAAAAGGTATGGTTGTTTATATATATATATATGTATGTATTTATTCAATTATTCATGTGCTCATACCATGATAGACAAGTATCAATAGAAGAGGGTGAAAAGAAAGCAAATGAATATAATGTCATGTTTATAGAAACGAGTGCAAAGGCTGGCTTTAATGTAAGAGACATATGGATATAATATCATTCTGGTATTTTACTAATAAAATGTAAAATAAAGGTCAAGGCCTTGTTCCGTAAAATCGGACATGCTTTACCTGGTATGGACAGTACTTCTGAAGAACAACAAAAAGAACACTGTAAGTTTTTTGATATCCTCGGTTTGTACAAACGAAATGTATATTAAATTATTTATAAATAGTGACCAAGGTTGACTTGAATGATTCCTCTGCTGGAAACCAAGATGGTACCTCTTGTGCTTGTTAATCCGTAATAACGAGAAATCCAGCTGCCCCCTTTTTTTCTACACTTACTTAGACTATCATTACTTTATACTTTAAAAACGCACGCACGCACGCACGAACACCTCGATCGTTTATATTGTTGATATGTATGCAAACATCATCTCTATTAATTTATAATCTTGGAAAAGTAAAACTAATAAAAAATAATAATAATGATAAAAATATACAACTGCTATTGTCAAGCTGGCGCTTGTAAGAAAACGATTGATTCAATAAGCTAAGAATGAAAGAAGCAATATTTTATTTATTTAATGATGAGAGATAGAATGGTAGATATTTAGTTTCGATTTTCAAGTAAATTCCAAAACTTGAACCAGCAACGGCTGGCATAATCAGTAACCTCACCCGTCATACCATAAGAGAAAGGTGAGAAATGAATGAAATTGGCAAGTACCAATGTGAATGCAATCGAAAAGATGATATTCTTTACTCTGGGGCTTGACTGACTAGTGAAATGCTCTAGTAAGAAAGGTACCATGAAAATACTAAAGTACAGGGCAGGGAAATAATGATGTAAATAGGTGACGCGACCCATCATATAGAATGGGATATAATGCAAGAACCAGCCATACACAAAGAGTCTACCAACGGAACAGAAATTGGACCAGTGTGCTATTTGTATACATATATGTTTGTGGATAAGTCAAACTGTTATAAACTATTATCTATCGATATATCAACATACCTGGTGTCATATCAGTTATCTTTCTTTGTTGACGAATAGCATACACACCAGCAGCAATCACAAAAGCACCAATAGAAATGGTGGAGGACCACCAAACAGTAGGATTACCCATTAAGTAAAACTTTACTGTGTTCTTATCCCACCCACACATGCGAAGGCCCACAGAGGCGAACGGCCATTGCGATGGCTGTGAAGCCAATTGGTCCTTCTTATTCGAATCGGGTACCAATGCGTTATTTGAGTTCCACATGGCAACGTTGAGTCGTTTAAAGTTTTCAAAAAAGTTTGTCTTATACGTATTTCCTGGGGCAGGTGGCACTAAAAGCAAAATAAGTCATACATGTCTAAATGTATATCCCAATCTACTTACACAACTTGTGAGCATTGTCTTCTACATTCCACCATGTATTTTGACTCGTTGTATCCACCTGTCTATCGCAATACACCTCATTCTGCTTAAAACCCCATTGAGGCAAAGATGTCTTGTGAGACGCCAAATAGCAGTTCATTTGTGTGTTAAAAAGACGGAATCGTGTGGTCAAAGCTCTCAGTTCCTTGTTTTCGTTTTTCTGTACATCGCTCACGATTTCCACCCGCCAGTTATCCTGATCATCACCCAAGGTTAAGTTTCCGTATCCGCTCACCTCCCACTGTTTTACGCTGAGTGGAGCACTGATGGGATGTGTATGCAAGTTACGTTTGGTGTTGGTATGGAACAAACGGATAAAATCACCATCACGGATAATTTGTGCCTCCTCTGGGTCAACATCATGCGATCCATAAGTACCGTCGTCTTTCATTACACGGGGCTTGAGGATGCTCCATTGGTTATTGGAGTCTTTATGTCCGTAGCATGTGACTTGCTGCTGCTTGGAACCTTCAGGGTAGACACTGGGATGGGAATGTAATAGTCCTCCGCCGTGACCAAAGTTGCGAATCGTCACATTTGCACCATAAGCAACCTCTGTACAATAATGATGAATTACCTTGTTAAAAAAAGGAAAGATAAAAAAAAAAACTTACCGAAAGGATTATCTTTAAATGAACTACCGTTCAAGCTTGCCTGAAAAAGTGAACCCATGGTACCATCACCAGGACCACTTTGGTTAAGCACTTTAAAATGCGCAACAAATGATGCAATGTAAACGACGGTAGGTATCAGTATCAGACACACGGCACGGGCAATCCAGTGTGTAGCATAGACCATTTTGGGCATTTGGACATCGCCAAAAAGATCCCAGAGATCTTCTAATGTATAGAGACCAACCAATGCAACAGCAAATAACCCTACCCATTTTACACTATATCATTGTTTAATAAAAATAAGAATAAACCAAGAATACACACATTACCTTAATACACATCCTAAGGAAAAACCGGTCGCAGCAAGCCAGCCCCACCACTTGAGTGAAAATGGACTACCTCTAACGGCCCTGAAACCAACCATAGAAAGAAACGAAGTACATGTAAAAAACAAAAGCATGGAGTCCAACAAAATAAATCGACTGATGGTCAACAAAGCATTATCAAAAAGTACCATACATGCCGCTAAAAAGCATGCTTTTTTAGACATATTCAACTGATAAGCAGTGATGTACGCAGCAGGAACGAGCAGTGCTCCCCAACTTGCGCTGAAAAGACGCATGGTGACATAGTCGAGATCATCGGGGTACTGCTTTCCGGATTCAAAGGAGAACGAACCGTTGTAGTTGGCGAGAACACCAGAGAGGCCGACTAGCATCTTACCAAGCGGGGGATGGACATCGAAATAGAATTCATGTCTCAGGTAAAACGAACCAAACTGAGGTGTTTTTAGAAAGAATAGAGAAAACAAATGTGAGTGTTTATAGGCTCGTTATATATATATATAATTACCTTGCCAAAATGTGCCTAATTGATGTGTATGTACATTTAGAAAAAGCGAGGGAAAATTTTTTTTTTGTCTTTATCATTTCTTCCTCTTACCTCATCCCAAACTACTTTTTTGGACTTTTCTAACTGGCGGAAGCGTGTCCAAAATGAAATTAATGTTAAAAATATTGCAGTTAGTGTATGTTGATGCGTCACCAAGAAAGCAAGTGCCTAAATAAAAACCAACGAGTTTGAGAAAGTGATTTTCCAAATCAAAGTCGATAGAAAAACCTACTTTGTTTTCAGGTAATTTCTGTGGTTTATAACACTTTCCGCCCTTTTCAGAAAAAGCATCATAAGGATCAGTCAAGACATAGGAATCCGAGTATCTCGGTGGCGGTGAATCAGGTAGTCTTTGTTGTGTATGTCTCCTTTTTAATGTATCCATCTGATTGGGGGTTTGGAGGGAAAGAAAGAGATAAAAAATATGTGTTGTCTTTTCATATCTTCTAATACAAATGAAAATGTGACATTTGTTTGTTTAGATCAAAGAATTTTAATTTGATATAAACAAATACTCCTGACGTGTCAACATTTTTTTTTTTTTTCGTAGTAATGTTTGAAAACACAATTGAGAACACTTTGCATAAAGCAATTATTTAAATCTCAGGTGTTGAATGGTTTAAAAATAATACATTGGATACCTCTACTCAGATGGTAAAGTAACTTCTACATGAAAATGTTTTTACTGAATTAAAAAATTAAAAAAAAGTAAACTAAGCTTTCAAAATATGTGATAAACATTCTTTTCTATTATTGGATTAGATGACTTTTTTTAGCAATGATAACAGGAAACACTTTTATCAAATGAATACTCACAGCATTGTTAGCTTAAACATTTTTTTTTTCCTTGATCTGTTTTTAAGCCAGAAGTGATCTCTTTCGTCCAAGGTTTTTTTTTATCTTCATGAAAAGCCCATGTTGTCTTGTCCTTATATTCAAAGCGTACTTGGATATATAAAGACTGCCAAAATCAGTAGTCTTTTTTAAAGTATAATAGAAATATATTAAATCATTAGTTAAAATAATAAAAACTTGATAATCTACTATCTTTATCTTTTCCAACCAATAAAGCTAAAAAAAAAAAAAAGTATTGCTAGATACTGTACCCTCTTAGTCACCTTTTACTTCTTCAAAAAATAACAGTGTCATTCCCGTGGGGATCAAACAGAAATGCTTTATTTGAGATTAGTAAAAGGAAAGATTGAATACTATAGGGTAATTTTTGTTTTGACGTTAAAGTAAAATTAATGCTCTTAATAATGAATAGCAGATTCTTTTTTTTATAATAGTTCAGGCTTTGTGTAAACGTTCCCATTGTTCATAAGCTGCCTCTATTCCAAAAATAGGATGGTGATAAACAAATGTAACATCAAGACCTATTTTCTGAGATGTCTTGTTGTCCATAATAGTAGAAGCAGGCGGGGATCGAGCTGATGCTTTTCGAGATTGAATACATCTACGTTTCAGGTCCTCCAACTGTTGTTGGTCAGAAAGGAACTTCTCATAAACTATTGTTGTCAGCATCATATATATTTTTCTTTCTTTTTATTTACTTACTTCTCTTACAATAGAGTCGAGTATTCGCGAAAGAAGACTGAGAAGAGCACTTTATCATGGGGCTAGGACCACCCTCTTTTGCATGCCCTTTTCTTTTCTGATTGTCTCTTGTTCTACGGTTCTGAAACCTATACATGCATAATATTAGATTCACTTATTCCATCTAATAAGCCAACATACCAAGAGGAGACGTTTTTTGGTGCCATCTTGGCGAGCTCTGCAATTTTGGACTCCTCGTCTTTGGTAGGTTTGCTATTCTTTGCATAGTGGCTCTCAAGAATCGCAATCTCTTCGCGAGTTGTACGCATGCGTCTTTTGGCTTTTGCACTGAGTTGAATGACTTGAGGATTGTCGCTCACCTTTGTATTGTCACTCATGAATATTTGTATCTTTTACAGAAAAATTAAAAATAACAAGAAAGAAAAAAAAAAGGAAAAAAGGAAGAGAGATACGACAATGATTCTCTTCCAATTACCATTCATAAAAAACGTTGATAAAATAAAATAAAAAAGTGTATTCACCCATCCATAATTATTATTGTCAAAGTGGATATCATGTTTAGTTTAGAATTAGTATTATTTATAATTACTTAAATATGCTTTTTTTCTTTAGGTGCGTGAGTGTGCGAGTGTGTAAGTGTATATGAGGTTTGAGTGTGGTTTGATTTGTATCGTGTATTATTATTATTATTATTATGTTCAATCTACTCTCTCCAAGTATACTTGATGTTACTTGGCTTCTCGGGTACAACTACCATAGAAGTATAATCAGACTTTGGCACACCGCGACCTTCTTCCAATTCAATATCGAACAAGCGAATAATGGTGGCAATGATAGCCTTGATCTGAAGATAACCAAACTGCTCACCAATGCAACGGTGACGACCAGCACCAAAAGGCAAGAATGGGTTGTTGGAGGAAATGCCTACAGCGCCGAAACCATAATCAGCATTGGCATCATCACCTACTTCCATGGCATGAACAGGATCGGTCAAGTTGACCCATCTCATGGGATCATACTTCAAGGGCTCATTAAAGTAAGTAGTGTCAACTTGTGTGACACCAGGAACAGCACAGATAAAGTTGCCCTGGGGGATCTCGTGACCTGTCTTTTCATAGGTAATCTTGTCCGCGGTCACCTTTCTCATCATTTGGTAGATAGGTGGGTGAAGACGCAAAGTTTCACGAACACAGTTTTCGAGGAATGTCAACTCCTTGAGATTATCAAAAGTCAAATCGGTCTTGAGAGAACCCAGCTTTTCAATCTGCTCCTCACGTAAAGCACGGATCAAGTCAGGACGGGCAGCCAATTCAAGGAGAGTCCAAGAAGTAGTGGTGGCAGAGGTGTGCTGACCACCAAAGAGAACAGCAATCAACATACCTGCAATGTGCTTATCGGGGACAGGAGAGCCATCCTTGTAGTTGGCATCCATCAAGGCTTGAAGCAAATCAGAATTGGACTATAAAAAAGGACAATAACAAACATCAGCACTCCCATACACACACACATAAACAAATAAGAAACCTACGTTATCATTCTCAGCTCTTCTGCGCTGAATGATACTGGAGTAAAGCTCAGCCATCTTTTTGCAAGCTTCATCACGTCTCCAGTAAGAAGGTAAAGGCAAGTTGGGGAAAATAAAGTTGATGGGCTGGAAACCTTGATCAAGATCGTAATACAATTTGGCGACATTTCCATCCAAATTGGCGCGAATTTCCTTGCCCATCAAACAACGAGAAGCTGTACAAATAATCAATTCACCGAATGTATGGTAGGCATCAAAGGAACCGTTGGGCTTCTTGAAGTGAGTATTACAGAAGTCTGTTACTTCATCCACAATCATAGGGACGTGCTTGCGGAAGCTCTCCGAATTCAAACCAGCCTTGATAAATCTATAGATGATGATCTGTTATTATCATCACCATTTCGATATGTGCATTATATAAGATCTAACCTCTTTTGCTCCATAAATACACTGTGGGGAGCATCATAAACAACATCCTTTCCAAATACATATTGAGTCATGTCGTTGTAAGCAGCAGCGGCAGAAGTCAAGTTTTGCTTAGAGTTAAAGACAAACTGATTTCCTTCTGCGCCCAAGCACACAGTGACACGCTTTCCAACCATTTTGAAAGTGAATACATCACCGTGCTTCTTTTGACAGTCTTGCAAAAATTTGATGGGATTTCTGATATAAAAAAAAGTGACACATGTTTAGCGCCTTCTTCAAAACAGAGTGAAACCGCCCCCCTTTTACCCCGCATTTTATTCTGAGACCACTTACATTCCAAACTCAATGGCGTTACCCATGAAGGGGATCCATGAAAAGATAACAGGTGGCTCCTTTTGGTTCTTGGGACCAACCTACACATGAAAATGTGTTAGTACTACAGTTTGATTGGATATTGTATTTAAAAATACACTCACAAGTTGAGAGAGAATGTTGATAGCCACGTAAGCGATCATAGCAAGTAGGCCATAAACAGCCATGGTGGAGGCTGAAGGTAGAGACGATGCCAAAGTCGAGATGACAGCCATGTTGTAAAAAACGGAAAGGATGAAGAGATTAGGAAAAAAAAAAAGATAAAAATTTAGAATTAAATAAATACAAAGAGTCACTTGTACTACAGTTCGGATTCCATTGCAGACTTTACGATTCGGGGGCCGAATGCTGTTCCAATTTGATTTGATACCCACAGTAGAATTGTTTTTGTGTTCTTTTAATTACACAGAAAAGGCTCTATGTTTATTTGTATCAAAGTTAGGCTTGATCTGTGTAAAAGATGATGTTCTCTGTTCAGTTTCAAATGATTGTTGTGATATGGGTCATCTTCATCAATACCATTCATGCTAAATCGTGGAGACGGAAATAAAGTCATACGTTTTGAATCCTTGGTTACCTCAACACTATCTTGTATTTTGTATGACTATAAAATAGTGTGTGCGTTATTTAAAAACAAGATTGGTCGCTATCTCAATCTCTCGTTGCGTAGATCGCGCCTTGTTCACTTTAATAAACTCATGTGGAGATCTCTCGATTATATTAAACTTGCAAACATAAGTTGGTAGTAAGAATACCAAATAATAAGAGAATTAGACTTAATAAACACAGACTTTGTTATTATTATAAACATGAACTGTATGGTTCCTTAAATCCTATTGGCTAAAAATAGCTATTTTCTTAAAGGGAAGATATGCAGAATCCCTTTCTTTCTCTACTCCTGTTTTCTTTGACACTATTCTTACCATTTATCTCTCTCTCGTTTTTTTCCTGTTCGTTCCAGTTTAAGTACTGTCTTTTTCAAGAAAATGAGAACAAATTTCAAATTAATGAGAAAATATTTTCAAATTGT
>VCJC01003177.1:0-11755 GCA_024140195.1 Backusella luteola | reverse complement strand
GTAAAAGTGCAAGGAATTGCAGCAAGAACCAAGTTTCACATGGTCGTAAAGGATTAATAATTTGTACTTTTGCACTTTGTATTTTGGCATTAAAAAAAAAGCGGCCGTTCCATAATAAAGTAAAAATAATTGATATTTGGTATTGAACATAGCCCCTTATTTTGCAGTATAGCTTGGCATTTGGAAACACGAATATGAAGTACTGTTTCCAGTTTCTAAAGACGTGCCGAAATCTCCATTGTCGTCGATAGGGTCCATATATTTGGTGAGATGTGCAACTTTTTCACAGGTTTTACTGTGGTACCGTGCCCTGGGTTGATGCCATAATCTCAGTTTCCCTTGACCCTACTTTTTTCTCATCAGCCTTTTCTTAATAATTATTCTCCCTTTTCTCATTAATTTGAAAACATTTCCCAATAACTTGAATAACCTTACTCATTGATTTGAATTTTTTTCTCATTTTCTTGAAAAAGACAGTAACACTACTACTTTTACGCCGTTCATATGTGATAAATTAAATGTCTATATTTTAATAATAAAAATTGATTCATAATAACACTTGAGATATATAAAATAGTGTTGAAATTATTCTATAATAATGAGAGTAGGGAGGGAATATTACAATGGGGAAGGGGATAGTTAATTTTGTTCAACATGTTGTTCTTTTTCTTCACCACTAAGTGACTGAAGCTCAACTAGTTTACGGAATACACCGTTTTCACGGTTCAACAGCTCATAGTATGTGCCTAGTTCAGCAAGTTTACCTTCACTTAAACAGGCAACAAGGTCGGCAGAACGAATGGTAGAAAGACGATGGGCAATTGTGAATACAGTACGGTCTTTCATCAAATTATTCAGAGCGTCTTGTACCAAGACTTCGGATTCAGAATCAAGAGCACTTGTGGCTTCATCCAAAATTAAAATCTTTGGGTTTTTCAATAAGGCTCTGGCAATGGCGATTCTGATTACAAAAAAAAAAAAAAGAGTTGATATTATTACTACCCTTCTTTTTATAAATATTCCATGTTTATAAAGTTTACCTTTGCTTTTGTCCACCACTTAAACTAACACCTCTCTCACCAACCATCGTGTCATACTTGTCTTGGAAAGTCTCAATAAATGAAGCACAATTGGCCTTTTGAGCAGCCTCCATGATATCCTCCATAGTTGCATTTTCACGTCCATACGCAATATTTTCGGCAATGGTGCCAGCAAACAAAGTGGGTTCTTGTGAGACAACACCCACTTGCTCACGCCACCAATGCAAGTTGACATCTTTCAAATTATTACCATCGACATAAATATTACCAGCAAGAGGGTCATAGTAACGCAGCAATAGCGATCCAATTGTGGATTTACCGGAACCAGAAGAACCAACAACCGCTATAACAGTACCAGGTTTGATATCCAACGAGAAATCACTGAAAATGGTGGATTGTGGACGGGTGGGGTATGCAAAGTTGATGTTTTCAAACTTGATGGATCCCTTTAGGTTGGTCAAGGCAGTGCCCGCGTCTGTATTGATATGGGTCTTGCGATTTAATAGCTCAAAAATGCGGTCAAAAGCACCGACACCCTTCATGATTTCAGAATAGAATGAAGTCATGCCACCCAAGGCCGTACCGACATAGGCCGTGTAGAGCATGAATGATGTCAGCTCACCAATGGTGATGGCATTTTCCATGACCATCTGTCCACCATACCACAGCACGGACAATACCGCCAAATTACCTGAAAGCCCGGCACCGCCAAAAAAGGCGGCGCTTGCCAGTGCCTCCTTTCTGGCAAGCTTAAACACATCGAGCACACGAAGACCATATCTCTTCTCTTCCTCTGATTCCTTTGCAAATGCCTGCACAGTACGGATACTGCTAAGACGCTCCTCTGCTACCTTTGTAATCTCACCCAATGCAGTTTGTGTCTGTCTTGAAAGCTTCTTGACGTAACGACCGTATACAATACCAAATACTGCGACGGGAGGAACCACCAACATCATAATACCTGTCAATTTTGGACTAGAAAGAAAAAATTGTAAATAAAAAAAACCTTTTTATACTCTCTCTTTCATTTTTTTTACCTGATGACCAGCATCATAGAAGAACCAACCACAGACGTAGCCAAAGCTCTATTTCAAATATTTTCAATGACCTCTCTTCTTGTTTGCCCAAAAAAAAAAACGCTATTACCTAAGACCATCACTGACATTATTGGTCAAACTCTTTCCTACAATAGCCGTATCGGTCGAAAGACGTGAGATGAGTTCACCCGTTCTATTTCTATCAAAGAACTCCATATCCTGCTTTAATATTGTCTTGTAAAGCCTATTTCGAAGGTTCTGGATAATACGCTCGCCTGCAATTCGAAACAAAAGCACTCTACCCGTGTTGGCGGCGGCACCGACTGCGAACACGGCACACAATGCAGCTGTAAATTGTGGTAGGCTCAATCCAAGATAGCCTTCTGTGGATGGATTGGTCACAATGTCTATAATTTTACCCATTGAAAAGGGTACAGACTAGAATATGGTAAGTTTTATATTGTTTTGTTCCTGGAATTATATTTTTATTACCATGGTGATGGCAGAGGATACAACAAGTAATCCGGTGGCAGCTGGTATAATAAAGATTACGTAAGAAAATATTCTTCCCCTTGCCCCCTCTTCACTTTACCAAATAAATTTCGGGCTTCTGGCTTTGCCAATGTGAAAAGACGTCTGATGTCTCCGGATTCTGTTTTCTTGACTGGTTTTACGGGCTCTACTTTGGTCTCCTTGATATTGTTAAAGATGGTGCGTGCTGCCGAGAAACGTTGTGTTTTTGTTGGAAGCACCAAGGGCTTCTTCATGAGACAGGGTCGGGTTAGCGTGGCTGTCCTGACAGCCTGTCTTGTGATAGGTGCCAATCTAGAAGAGGCACACCTGAGCATCGGGAAATGTATAATGAAAAAGAGAGATGGAGTGAATAAGGTTTTTATTTTAAAGAAAATAAAAATAAATAGCACCTTCATCCAGGGAGCACAAACGGCCGCACAAACGATAATGATTACACGTGATCAAGTATTTTTCTGTTCCTCTCTTCCATTGTCAGCTTTTATTTGACTTTTTTTTTTTTTTGGCAAACCATCAGAAACAGTAATGCATGGCAAGACAAGGCTTCTTGCCAATTCAATGGTGAGTGGTTTTTATTGCATAATTGAAACTGTTAAAGGGAAAAGAGAATGTGGCATTAAATCAAACAACGGGATATCTGATTATCCGAGTTTGTTGAATGATGCAGAATAAATGATAGTTAATTCAAGGCCTGATCAAATGTATAGAGTCATTGATCAGTTAATCATTTAAATAAGCGAGGGGCTATAAAGAAAATAAATTTATATAACTCAATTGATGGAAATGAGAGGCTAAAAATTCAATTTGTTTTGAAATGAGTCAAAGCTGCCATAAAGAGTAAGTCGTAGCTACCAGCAAAACGAAAAGATCTCGTTTAACAAATGATATCATAAAGTCCAATGTACTTTTTGGCTTGATTACCGTGACTGCAATTCATTTTCAATCAAAAGACTTGGTCTCTTAAATTTGTACAAATCAACACACTTTGAAATAAATAATGAGGAGCAAGTTGCACTAAAATGACTACAATGCGCTGGTATGATCACTATGTTTTGTCATCATTAAATCCCAACTTGAATTCAATGGCCGCTCCCGTTTGCAAAACTTTATTGTTTACAAGAAACATGTGGCCCAAGTCGGTAGTGGGGGGGTTTCCTTTTATCAGAACGCCAATGATCCAGTGAAATCTAGAACATTTTTTTTTAAATCCTCCCCGTCACGCTTTTCTCATATTGACGAAAAAGCCCTTGATAGCATCATATTTGATTTTTATTTATTTTTGTCAAGTAATTTACATTAGCGATATGCCTTAAAGAGTTATGTGCAAAGAAGGCGCCATGTTTTTATGAATTTTTTTTAAAATAATAATCTGATATTATCACCATCAAGAGTGGTCTTTTGTTTTTTATCTATGGAGAGTATTAGTAAAAATATATTTCACAAACTCCCTGATAAGCTTACCTGGTTCCCCATGCAACTCTTCATCCATCTTTCTCTTTGTGCCTCTGTCCTCATCAAACATATCTGGTGCCTTGAAACTGTCATCGGTAGTTTTAATTTCCAAATCATCATTTGGTGGGGTCACCATTTGCTCTCTTGCCATAGATACCGCTTCTCTATGACCAATCAAGTCGTCATCCTCAACCGGCATGAAGGGGTTTGAGATGAGTAGGTCGATAGGTCTCTCGATAAGCTCTTCCAAAGGCTTTGGAATCAGCTCTTCAACAGGTTGCTTCTCGATAGGTTGCTCTTGGGGATTTTCAATGACTGGTGCTTGAGGAAGATTTTCAGGTAATCCAGCGCCTGGTTGAATTGATTCATTGCTGGGCTGTTCAATCACCTCCACCTGAACGGTACCGTCGTTAAGTATGATGTCTGCAGGCTTTTGTGGAGGTTCTTGAGGTTGAGGGGTCTCAATGATGGGCACAGAAGTTTGTTGTTGGTCGTTTGAGGCATCGGCTGGCTTATCACCTAATAAATCCAGGATTGGCTCTACCTGTTGTTGATTTGTTAATTCACTAGGTGATGGTTTAGGCAACACCTCAGTTACTGCTGGTGGCTCAACATTTTGCTGAATAGTCTCCTCGGCTGGTTTAACGGATGGCTTCTCTTGTTCAACAGGCTCTACTCTTTGTTCGCTAGCCACCTCGGATGGTTTCTCTTCACTAGCACCGGTTTGGTCATTTAATAGTGTTTCATTTACCAAGTTGTCTGCAGGTTGAGTGTCGGCAAGAGCTTTCTCGAGTCGCTTTACTAAATCCTTCTTCTTACCCTTTGTTGGTAATCCACGGCTAGAAAGCTCTTTACGTAATTCAACAACTTTTAAAGACGAAGGTACGATAGACATTTTTCTTTTGGAGTGAATTTAGATAGATGTAAAATAAAGGATAGATTTAGGAGAGAAGAAGATTTGCATTTTGAGACAACGCGTTGATGGCTTTTTATCATTGTTTAAGGTTTCCTTTTTTGTATTAAAGCGTGTCTTGAATGGGTTATTCATCAAGTTCGACGAGTAGTCTGATGTAATTCATCACATGGTCTGGGTCCGAGGGATGAACCAGAACACAGTTGCTTTCTCCCCCAAAACCGATTACGGAATCTCAAAGGGAGGACCAGCTTATTACTCCGGAGCCAAAAAAAAACAGGCTGTGTAAAAATGTTTAAATGTTCTGTTCAGCACAATCAATATCATGATATCAACCATGTTTAATGACGATAAAATACCTGTTCGTTTGCACGTAATGAGAAAATAAATACGATTGAGATAGCGCGAGTGGCCTTGTTTAGGTAAATAGTAGGTGAGAGAATTGGCTCATCCAATATTTTTTTTTTGAAATGGTAAACATTAACCATAGGTTTGCCTAAAACAAGATGAATCCAGCTTTGACACAATGCAAATATTTACTCTGTAAGATTGCAAGTCTTTTTATTGTAAATGTCCTTATTTTTCATACTTTATTAGCACTTGATATATATTTTTTGGGATATATTTCTCATTTATACCTTTTGTTGGCGTTTTATACTGAACCGTGCGTTGATTAATGGCCTTCGTTTTTTCTGTTGATAAGGGTCCACCCGGACCACCGCCGGGCGGTCTATTTCTGGAATTCAAACAGGAAACTCAATAAAGAGGCCCTCTGGAGCATAAAGTGCGTCATACTTTTGAAATGAAATGTATTACATCCCACATATAATATAATTGGCTAATGTCACATACTTGATTCACAACAAAAGAAAAAAGGAAAGTTGGATATGAAAAAAGAGTATCCACTTTTATTAAATGGGTCATATGCTACTCTTGTTAATGATTCTAAAACTGAGAAGAAGAGTTTAACAAAAGCGGAATAGTCCATCCAGAATAAGATTTTTCCGATTAAAACCCAAGTATCTCAGTTCATGCTTGATTTTTTTTAGTAATGATGGGGTCAAAAAAATTTGATGTAGAAACAGCAAAGCTTTGTCATCGTTATCAGTAGCAAAATACTGTATTTTCGTACTTTTCGCTCAGAAATTTAGATATCAATTTGTATTTTAAAAGTAACAACTAAAACACAATGTACACGTCCCATTCTCATTTGCATTGTTGCGAAATCTGATATATATTTTGTCTTGGGTTGCATCTTATCACAGAGGGGTTTAAATGCGGTAATGCATTGAAGCAACAATAAGAAACGAAGACGAATAAAAGACATCCATCATCTATAGTTATATATTATCGGTGTATCCAGAGAAGTATGCTATAACGATATGATTGTTGGTGATAACAGCAGAGCAAATTAATACCTAAATAAGGAAAATACGCTTTGGAGATGTACACAGACTTTTTTTCAGGTACCGTAAAAACATACAGAAAGTTTCTCTGTTTATCCAGTCAAAGATGATTTACTAATGGATGGAAGAATATATGGCTATAATTTATAAATGCACTAATTCCTATACATTGATGAACAAGTGGTTTTTTCAGTAGAAACAGCCAATTGTTAAAAGGTGTTTACACCACCGATTCCATCCACGCAAATAAAGACTTTACTATTGGTGAGACTACCTATGTTGACCAAGATTAATGTGTATAACTTTTACTTTTTTTGATAGTCTTTACTAACTATTTTCTGCTAAAGTTTCGTAGTCATAGATATAGACCATTTTTTTTAGCATCACACCAGCCACCAAAAGAATGGTGGAGCTTCAAACAAATGAGTGGCTTATCAGAAACTTAACGATAGGAATAGCATACTTAAAGTTAATAAATATAGGTATCATATTGTGATAATAAGCATTGCCATGAACCTATTCATGGTACAAAGTATAAATATGTACAGCATTGTTTTTGTCATTAAGAATAAACGATAAAAAAATGGTATTTCGAGAAGGTGAAAGTTTCCTGCCTTCTTATTGGCTCATTTTGTTTAGCGACGAAAAAAAAAAGGAATAAAAATTTTAACGTACGCTGGGTTATTTGCACTCTTTCTCTTTAGCATTTCTAAAACTGTCCAACATGTCTGTTACCTTGGAACTTCCTTTGGCTCTTCACATCCTCGACGCTGTTCTCGCCGAGAACAAGTTCATTGCCTCGTAAGTATTCTTTTTTAATAGTAAATCGAGAACCTTTTTCTTTTTTGGGTGGTTTTCTTGTAAGTGGCTTAGATATTAATTTTTTTTTCACTGTTAGCGATAAGGCCACTGAAGCCGATGCCGCCGTTGTCAAGGCTTTGGGTGCTGCTCCCGCTGCCGAATTCGCCAACGTTGCCAAGTGGTTCTCTGAAGTCAAGTAAGTAAAAAAAGACGATATGCAGTGTTTTATCATCATTTAACGCGTTTTTTTCTGCTCTATAGGCCCTCTGATGCTGCTCCTGCTGCTGCTGAAGACGAAGATGACATTGACCTTTTCGGTTCCGATGATGATGAGGTTGATGAGGCAGCTGAGAAGCTCAAGGCTCAGCGTATTGCTGAATATAACGCCAAGAAGGCCGCTAAGCCCAAGCCTATTGCCAAGACCACCGTCACTCTCGAAGTCAAGCCTTGGGATGATGAAACCGATATGGAAGAGTTGACCAAGGGTGTCAAGGCCATTACCATGGACGGTCTCTTGTGGGGTGGTCACCAACTCGTTGCTGTTGGTTACGGTATCAAGAAGCTCCAAATCAACTGTGTTGTTGAAGATGATAAGGTCCCTATGGAAGATTTGACCGATCAGATCGAAGCTTTGGAAGACTATGTCCAATCCGTTGATGTTGCTGCCATGCAAAAGATCTAAGCAACTAATAAATCTATTGGTTAAAGACAGCTCGTCTTTACTTTGTCATAACAAACCTTTTCTTTTTTGGGGGACTCTTTAATAACTATAAATGAGATGAATATTAACAAAAGGGTTGGTTGTGTTTATCATTTTTACTTTTTAAAATGTAGTTTAGTATTACTTTATTGGACTTGTATTTGGTCATCTGTGTGTGTATGATGTATGAAAAGAGTTGGATCACACTGGGCGGCATAATAAACTGGCTTCATTCTTTTTTCTTGAACATCTCAGGTATATCGATGTCGAAGAAAGGATTAAGTACTCGTTCAAAATAGAAGAACTGAAAAGGGTAGTAACAAATCTAGTTTGAGCAGGTAGAAGCGTATGAGAGAATGGGTTGACTTTGGCATCGAAGCACAAAAAAGCTGATCAGACTAATCCAAAATGATATTATTACGAACCACACTCAACCTTATAGAAAAGTGAATGGATAACATACACTTGCTCGATTCCCACTCACGTTAGTTTGGGCTTTACTGTGAACGATGTAAGCCATCTCATATGACCCCTTTTTAATGTACGGGCATTGTTTTTTTTTCTGGGAGCCGCCAACTTTCCCCACACTTTTTAGTCACTTTCTCATGAACTTTAGTGTCAAACTCCTGCTACAAAGAAAATAATATCCCATAATAACAAGTTGGTCATTTAATATGGAAATGCACCTGTACAAATCAAATACGACCAAACCAAGTAAACTTGGCTTAACTTTACCATTCGCTTTTTTATACTTCCTTATCAACTTCAATAACTACCATTTACGGAACATATGTGCTTAAATTTTCTGATGTTTATTCGTTTATTTTTTTACATTTTCATTGATACATATTTTTTACCACGAGGTATAACCGCCATCCACAAGAATCTCAGAGCCTGTAACAAAGGAAGCTGCATCCGAGGCCAAGAATGTAACTACACCTTTCAGTTCATGAGGGGTGCCCATACGACCCATAGGGGTCTGTGATTCCCAGAACTTACGCTGTGCCTTACCATTTTCTCCCTCCTGTGCGAGTAAGGTTCTGTTCATAACAGTGTCAAAGTAGCCTGGTGAGATTGCACAAACGCGGATCTTATGAGGTGCCCATTCACACGCAAGAGACTTGGTTAATTGGAGTACAGCAGCCTTGGTAGAGTTGTAAGGAGCGTGAGCTTGAGGGTGATTGGTGATATGAGCAGACATGGAAGAGATGGTGATGATGGAGCCAGGAATATCCAACTTCATCATATGTCTAGCAGCTTCTTGCATACAATAGAAGGTACCGTTTACATTGACTTGGAAGATGGTATTGAAATCCTTGGGTGTATAATCAATAGCGGGACAGGTCTTGTTGATACCTGCAGCAGTCACCAAAATATCAACTTTACCATGCTTTTCAACAATGTCCTTGAAGACCTGAGCAACCTTTTCAGGGTCCGTAACATCACAACCCCAGCCAGATACCTTTACATCAGGGCATTTTGATTCAATCTGAATGACAGCTTCGAGACTGTTAGCTTCTGCTATATCGATACATGCAATTGAAGCACCGCTTTCAGCTAATGCAAGCATCATTTCAAATCCCAAACCTCTAGCACCACCGGTAACTACGTGGTAGTAATGATATATGGTGAACATCACGTTTATAATAGAGCAAATAGAGGTGGTTTATAAAACTTACCAACAGCAACTCTTCCTTTAAGAGAAAGCATAGAGCATACATTGGGAGAAACTTCAGTAGGGGACATCATTTTCAATCGAAGACTGTTCGTATTTTTTTGTTGTATATAATGAGTATAGAGAGATTTGTATTTGAAACGAGAAAATGCTCGTATTTATATCTTTTTATTCCCTCAATTAATCTAGAACTTGATGCTTCTTTCAAAAAGGAATATATTTTGAATTGATATTATTGGTTTAAACCATCATGTTGCATTGCATCTATAATTAGAGACGTTTAGCCATAAAACGATCTACGTTTTTAAAAGGAAAATGTATAGAATTGATAGGCTCTATAGAGCTTTAATATCTGGCTAATGCGTGTGGTTATTGGATATTAAAATATAACTGGTCACAGGCAACAAACAATCGAGATTGTAGTACCAAGAACTTTGCTAAGGAAACGTGACTCAAAATAAGGTAGACAGTCTTGTTTACTTTTTATAGATTAGCGAAAGTAAAGCGTGGGCTAGCATTTCTTCAAAAAATAACCCTTAATAGTATGGGAAATTTTGTTTGAGTACTTTTGTTTCGATTTTGACACCCCTTCTCATATGTAGCTGTCCATAAACTCAGTTATTTTTCCTCAGTACAAAGCACTGATACTTTGATACGATCTCTTATATCCAATGATGAATACATTTGGCATTCTGTTTTCATTAACACTCAACAAACTTGATGTACTTTTAATTTCTCTTAATATCGTTTTTTTTTCTTGAAGATATGATACTTGAAAACAGTGTTCATGCATAAGAGATGTAAAGTTGTTTTAATCACAGTCCTAACTAATTTATGATGCAGACAAAAAATAGCATTGTCTTTTTTCTTTTGTACTATTATTAAATAACATGACACTCGGCCCAACCCCCTGAATCGCGCCAAAACGGATTTTACAGTTGGCTATATTGTTCACAGCGATATATTTTATTATTTTAAGAGATTGGCCCTTGTTTTACAATGGATTAGGTGAGAAAAAAGATAACGTAAAACGTATCCTTTTTCTTAATTTGGACATCATCCGACACCAACTGAATGGGATTGTAAGTTTTGAAAATCTGCATATTCATCCAAAGAGGCTTAATTTTGCATCAAATAAAATTAGAGACATATCAAAAATCAAACAAACTTGACATTTTTTAGCGTTTAATTATTAGATTTTGATTCTAGATAAAAGGTAATAGTCAGTGTTATCATTAAAACTTATTTTTATTTTTAGCACAGTGAAATCAAGTTTGTGAGAATATATTTAATGAATCATGCTATAATTTCCCGAGAAATATTTCCATACATTGTTACAAAACTAATATTTTGTTGTTACAATAACAAATAATAGTCTCTAATCTGAAAAAAAAAGGAATGAGATTCTCAAGTGACAAACGCGTTCGCATTATTATTTGAATTTTCCGCAGAAATTGATAACCTTAAAAAAACAGAACTACAAATTTGGAATGTGGGGACCTAGTTATCTGATTTTATTGAGTGAGCTGCAGATACATAAACTAAATATCCCCATTCTTACTTTGAATAGTAAAAGATGGAGTCATCATCTTTTGTTTTGTTTTGTTTATGGTCCACAAATATTTTTAGCGGATTGTTGTCGTATTCAAGATTGGAGAGAAATTCATTTTGTCATTGCACAAAGTTTATCATTCATCCGATTCAAAGCTTACTTTTTTATTTACAAGTATGGAATTTGTTTGCTATTTCACGAATAAAAGATGTACTCTTTTTTCCCTCTAAAAAACGACATCTTTCACGTAGCCTATTCTTCACCATTCACTCTTGAGCTTCGAAAAGAACGATCTCCCGGTGATTGTAACACTCACAAATTTTCCGAAATCCAACCAATTATATTGTTAAAGGATAAAATGTCTCTTTCTACAACCGGTTATAATATTGGACTTGACAATGTTTAATTCAGAACATTTGTATTTTAAGCCCAAGGTTCTTTTATCTTATTACTGTGAAAGTGGTACAGTAAACGCCAATAAACTGTTTATTATCATTATTATTGAATATATTAAATGAGTGATTCAATCAATGCATCTTATTTTTCCAATTTAAGATTAAATTATGACCTTTCAAAAGTAGTGTTCATCCATTTATATAATTATAATACAGTATTTAGTGGCTTATTATAAGAAGAGTAATGTCATAA
>VCJC01003164.1:0-23385 GCA_024140195.1 Backusella luteola | reverse complement strand
CCCTTTTTTTTTTTTTTTTTTTTTTTTTTTTTTTTACCATGTTCCTGAGCAAATCGACTGGCTTCTAAATACGAAACTTCCCTTTCCTCTCCTTTATCATTCTTATTTCCAACTAATAGAATCACAATCTCGGGATTAGCGAGTGCTCGTACGTCTGTTAACCAGGAACGAACGCCCAAAAACGTATCACGACTAATATGATTATAAATATATTACACATTCATATATAAACAAATAAATAGTAGAAAAAAGGGGAAGAGACGTTATATTGTTCATTTATTTTATTTTCACAACAAGAAGCATAAAACTATCAAACTAAACTTACTTGCAAATATCGTATATCACTAGTGCCCCTGCTGCTCCACGGAAATAGCTCTTGGTAAGTGACCGAAAGCGTTCCTAGCAATATATTAAGCACACTACTAATAGCAAAGCATAATGTGTGTGCATTTACCTGCCCTGCTGTATCCCATATTTGCAATTTAATGGATTTATCTGCTATTTGTATAATACGGGTTCCAAATTCCATACCAATCGTATTGACAGAATCCTTTTTAACTATTTATTTATTATTTATTCATTAATATTGTTATTAATAACCTTCCTATTATATCCTTACACTGGTTTTCTAAAAAGTGGTATAATAAGCAGGATCTAAACAATAGTAACAATATCAACAAGTGCCCTTAAAGCTCTTTTTACTTCAAAAATACTCACTTTCCACCGCCTGAATCACCAACAAGTAATAGTTTTAAAAGAAAATCTATGAAATCAAACTAAGTAAAAAAAAAAGAGAGAATGTGTGCACATTATCGTTTTTTTACCATAAGCATCGGCCAACATTATATACGAAATGAGATGAGATAATGACGATAATATAATAATATAATAATAACAAGTAATATATATGAATAAATAAATAAATAAATAAGTGGAGAGAGAAAGAGTGAGTGAGTGAGTGAGAAAAGGTGAGTAGCAAAAGAAAGAGAGAGAATGGTCGGACATGGCAACATGAGACACTCGGAAATCAACCAATCAAATTCCCGATTTCACTTAACCTTCTATAAATAAGCTGTACAGGAACAGTTTTTAAATTCTACTTTTTATTTATTTATTGTAAAATACGCTACTATTTTATCATCTCCTTTCAATTTAATATTAACTATTTTAGTTATACTATTAGGTAAAATACATATATCTGCTGCAAGGTCACTTCTATTGTATTGTTACTACCATAAATAAAAGTTGGTTGCGCGATAGAGGATGTGTGTGAGTGTGTGTAGAAATCTTTTTAAATCTACATACAAATCAAGGTG
Organism: Backusella luteola; assembly: GCA_024140195.1. NCBI lineage: Eukaryota > Fungi > Mucoromycota > Mucoromycetes > Mucorales > Backusellaceae > Backusella > Backusella luteola. The sequence goes on along the minus strand of VCJC01003164.1, from coordinate 22,069 downwards.
AATAAAATGGGAATCCGCATTATCTAACCGTCTTTCGCTATAGTATATCCCATGTTTATATAGTGATTCTATACTATTGGTATTAAAACAATGCCTGGATCATCGTCTGTTTTTTTAGGGTTTTCATCAAATCAAGAAAGAGAGCTTTGACAAGATAAAAGAAAATATGATTACCGATAAACCTGTTATTATCTTAAATAGGGAATGATATACAAAGAGGTCATTGGTAGGCCTTTGTATTTTGACAGGTTTCAAAGGATCTTCTTCGTAGTACACCAAAAAGCTTCCTTTCGCTATTGTACTATATCTATCCATAAAACAAAACAAGTTGATGATTTATAACTGCCCGCCTTAAAGAGTATGATTGGCCAGTCCAATCAATCATCCCTACACTCTCTTTACATAACAATAAGACGAGTAAAACCAAGCGCCCTTGAATTTGCAGATATTATGTAATCAAAATTATATATGACTGTACTGATATTAAATAGAACGCACGGCTGTGGAGATATCTCCAAATTCAAGTAAAAAATATGCATGTTTAAGTAATCGTCTTTTTATTACAATGATAAAGCGCATATCTAAAAGTTTATTCATCTTTAGAAATTCAAAGATAGCTCCGAAAAACCGGGAATTGAACATTGTCCACAAGTTTTATTGAGCAGAAGGGCTCCATAGCTCCCATTTTCTACTTATTGAGGTGCAAAGTAAATATGTGTTCAATGTCTTTTTATTAGGATGACGAAAAACTTGTATGTATGATATATATTCATTAATAAGGTTTAAAGCTTTCCTTGCTATTCATAAAAAATGCTTGGACTAATTATTTTTACTAACATCACTATTATAAGCAATCTGACTTGTCATTGCGGTAGAATGAAATAATAAAATGTATTTTGGAATCTATCCTTTGAAGTCAAGTGAATTGTGCGTGTTCAAGAGGTTTATACAAAGTTTGTACAAGTCCGATTGGTATGAATTAAAACTCATGAACGCTCCCTCATGCATGAGCAGAATTATGCAGAATTTCATTTCAACAAAAATAAAGTGACAGGCTGGGAATATGAGTATATTTGAAGGAGCACAGCATGATGGGTAAGGCTACCACGTACTATTTGATAGCAGTCTCATTTTATTTATTGTGATTTCCAGCTCTGAAACAAGCTAGACACATGATCTTGAACAAAACCAATCTTTTCTGTAATGCCAGTTTATATTCTTCAACTGATACACATAAAATTAAATTACGCAATGCTACGAAATCATGATGATGTTGATTATGATGAAGTGTTTTTTTTTATACTTGGATAAATTCTCATGGAATTAATAACAAATGCATAGAAATATTTATGTTCCTTACACCCCCTTCTCTACTTCTACATGCCCCTTTTATCCTCATTTCTTTGCTCAGCAAGGAAGTGCATATGATTAACGTTTTATAAATAAATAAAAATTCTAAAAGTGTATTCATTATTTACACATAAAGTAATCGTGTATTTAAACGGATACTAAAGAAAAATATGTAAAGCATTATAATCTTATTTATTCTTTATTGAGATTATCTAAAAATATCTTGAATACAAACAACATTTACCACTACTATTATGCAGCTAGTTTCGCGACCACAAGACAACTTTGAAGATAATTGTGCTACGGTACATGGCGGTCATTTTTCTTTATAAAGTGAAAACTGCAGTCAGATCAAGTCTATACTATTTGAAATTTGGGTTATGTTTTTTATAACAGTGTAATCTTCAATCAAATCAAGGCGAGATACTCTAAACTTGAGGAAAACATACATGGGGTTGTGACACTGCAGATCTTAATACAGAAAAAAAAAAAGTGGTGGTACTGCAGATCTATTCTTAAAAGTCCTACCAATCATGTAGACACTATTTGTATGTTTTTTATAATTCCCAGGGATTTTCCTACAAGGCAACAGATAAAAGAGGAAGATAGATATATCCAAAATAGAATTTTAGGACTAACTTGGCGTTTTTTTAAGGAGATGCAATACATCTAACGGTTCTATTTTGTTTGTTTGAACTCTGGTCGTTCTCGTTCACATCGTCTTAGATCATATGTTTATAGTTTGGTATAATTTATCTTTTCTACTTTAGGACGACTGATGTCCTATTTTTAACTGAGAGTCATGATATACGGCTCAAGTGAAATGGCTAAGGAAAGTGACATGCATTATAATGATTGGATGACAACTCTTTACTCCTTTAACCCAATTTTGATGTATAAATACCAAGATTTTTATTGAATCAAAATAGATATATATTTCTTTTTTACTTTTAAAACATCAAGTCAAATATGAAGCTTTCGGTCACTTTTTTGGTTCTTTTTGCCTTTGCTCTACAAATCGTTTTGGTTAACGCTATCGAAAAATGCAACTGTCAATTTGGCTGCTCAAGAACCTGCTCAGACTGCCTGGGCCAGTGCGCTTTGACTAGTAGCAAGGATGATATGTCTGGATGTCTGGGTCATTGCCGTACAGCCGAAAGATCTTGTGCTAGACGATGTGTTCAAGACAAATAATCATATGAAATGAATGTAAAGATTTACAAAAAATATGTATCAAATTTTATCTACAAGGCCCTCAAAGACTGCCTCTATTCTCTCCAATTGACAGAAACTGGTTTCTCTTGTATATTTTGAAAATAAAAAAATGCCATTTTACTGGGTTTATAAATAGCCTTGTACCTAAATAAAAAAAAAAACTCCAAGCTCAACATCTCTTTGGTTTATCTGTGTAATGTGTATAAGTGCAATATCAAAGTTATATTGAAAAAGTATTCATAAATTGGGACCAGAGATGGGGCTGCCTTTTTAAAAGTGGGATGAATGAAAATCAAATATCACTTATAAAAACTACCTTTTTTCTGCGAGTTATAGCCAAATAATTCGAGTACTTCCCTCTCATAAAAGCAAAAAAAAATATGTTTTTATACATCATGTGTATATTCTTGAATGTGGGAAGTAGACACTGAGCTCTTTTACAAAACATAACATCTTTAAAACTTGGTAGTTTATTGGGTTGGAGTTTTAATTTTGAAAATTTTTATGCAGAAAATGCGTAGCTCATTCAGGTTTTCTTACAACCGTGTGAATGCCTAGCACTTCTTCGATACTTAATAACGTATGATGGAGATACATACAAGTGGTATGCTGAAATAAAATTAATTATCGTTTGATAACTTTCATATTCTATAAATATTGAAATTTAATAAATATATTAGTCACACTTTCAAATGGTAACTACTCTTAAGAAGTTTAGAAATCACAAAGCCGGTTTTTTGCTTGCTTATGTTGTCAAACAATTAAAAAAAAAAGAATAGATAAACCTCTCCATGTCCTTAAAAAAGTTTTTTCTCTCTCTTTCAAGTTGGCAACTGTCTTTCTTTTTTTTTTTTAAAAAAAAATAATTTGATTACTAACTAACCGACATAAAAATAGATAAAACCATCTATTAACTAGCAAATGAAACAGACGATATTATAAGAGAAGAGCGAATGAAAAGAGAGGAGGAAAATGAAGAGTTGAAAATGAAAGAATCAAAATCAAAAGAGGGAATCCAAGAGCTGAAGAAAGTGAAATTAGCATATGAGCAAGGCATGGGAAATTTACATAGAGGATATCAAACACTTCACATTAAATCACAACAAAGCCAACAACAAATACTTGCACTCCAGCACACAAACGAAATGCTAAAGCAGCACTTAAAAACGTTGAAAATAACAATGGACGCCCTTCAAAGTCTTGTACAGTCCAAAAATAACGAAATCGGCTTTTTAAAGAAAGACATTTAGAGAGTCGGAACAGATGAATCGACAACCAAATTACAAATTACAATAATATTGACAAGTCGTTTAAAAATTAATTTCTTTACCTAGCATTATCTCGACCAGCTATAACGAACCCCCCTCCCAGACAGATGCCATTACAAACAACGAGGATAAAAAAAAACAGAAGAAGCATCATTATTTTTGATTCAATATATTTGTTTTTATCCAACCAGTCAACTTCTAATCTAGTTGGAATACTACTCATAGGTACTCATTAATAAAATCATCACAAATACATATCAAATTATTTGCATTAATAATAATAAAAAAGCTAGCAAGATTACTTTGTACGTTGCATATCATTTATATGTATGAACATTCTACTGAATACCCCATTTGTATAAAGTAAAACATGTCTTTGATTATTTTAAACAAAAATGCATTATTTTTCCTTCTGATACCAAGCTTAATATCTCTTATAAAAACTAAATATTTAGGATAACTTTTTCTTAGTGAGCTATATATAAATTGGAGCCATCTATCAATGAGCAGCTATCCCCATAGTATCCAGGTTCACTTTTAGTATAAAATAGGGGTGAATACTTGGACCATGAGCATATCTCATATGCTGTATCTTTGTCGTTCAATGCATTCTTTGGGGGTTAAATCTGGAGTTTATATCAGTTGCTGTGCTTGATATTTTATAACAATTTTTGTTTTCTCTGGAAAAAGAAAATGATCTTTATTTTAAACTACATATATATAAAACTTATTATATGACTAAAAAAAAAAACAGACATAATAGAAGTTTAATGAGGAGATGCCAATGCACCCATTGGATCATAGGCAGGAAGTACTGTAGGTCTTGTATCCAACAAGGAAACTAGTTTACGAGGTACATCACCTTTCTCAAGAACAACCTATATAAAGTGTAAATAGAATGCGCAAATTACTTGGGCTGTAACTTACCTGATACACAAACTCTGAGAACCATTCGTCGCTCATGACCCAGAATCCCTTGTCGCCTGAATCGTCACCCCAAGAGTTCTCGACACGCCATCTTACAGGCAATCCATCGCTATCCAAATGAACACCTGTAAAAACCATAGCATGTGTCATTAAAGATTCTCCAAAAACCAATCTCTGTTCCTTTGTCATGTTAAAGCGCGTAGAGAAGGCCAAATCGTAATTAAAAATGTTTGTATCCATTGCACCAATACGACCGCTGCTAAATTGACCTATAACATGTGTAAGAATGATATGATTGCTATATAGGTGACTGACTTACCAACATCACAGCCAAACCAAACAGGTGAACCCGTTTTTAATACATTGATGGCAAGTCTCTTCATAGTGGAAGCTGTGGTATTGACATAATGGATGGGTTTACCGCCAACAACGTTTCCTAAGCGATCCACAGTATAGAGTCGATCCACAGGGTTTCTTGGGTCATTGATAAGAGACATGGTTTCGTGAATCTAGAATTATGCCATCCATTAGTATATTTTCACGTATTTTAGAAGAAGATACTTTACAGGATAACCAATGATTTGCTTCATAAAGACCTGTGGCGTCATATTAGAGGCACGATGGTACTTGCCACTCTTATCATAAAACTCCCATTCAAAGTCGGTAGGAGGCTCGCCCAAGCAGATGGCAAGGATTCTGAAAATCTCTTGCAACATCTCCTCCTTTTGGATACGGATTTGACGAGCGGGTACGTTTTGCGATACGGCATCACGAATCTTTGTAGCAAACTCACGAAGTTTGACGGTGACGAGCCAGTCGAGACGGCCTGAATTGGACGAGGAATAGGTTTCAGGAAATACGGATTTGGGAACCACGCCATACTAAAATAAAATTAGTCTTTGTTGTAAAGTTGATCGTATATAAATCTTACCTTCTCAACAATGTTTACAAACATGTCCTATAGGATGGGGTTAATAAGTTTGATAGTAAATAAGAAGCTTTTTCTTACCCATTGTCCACCATCACCAACAGGATCAGCCAACAAGTACTGTACAACTCGATCATTAACATCAGTATCGGCCAAATCAAGCATGTTTTCAAGGAACCAATTGGCCTTTTCAAACTTGTCATAAAAGAACAGGTAACTTTGAGAAAGTTCAAAATCCTCTCTGAGTTTCAATCGATTGATAGCAGCTAATCGCATGACGTTGGTGCCTGCAAAGAGCCAGCATCTTCCTGATGACTTTTGATTGGTGGCGGCACCCTCTATATCCAACTTGACATTAAAAACATGTTCATCTTTCAGGGCGGCTCTTGGATTCAGCAAGACATTGGTGGGGTTGTTTCCAGCAACGGCATTCATGGCGAGCAGGTTCTTGTTATCCTGGGAGAAGCTCTTGGAGTATTTGCGAATGTCATCGCCAGTGACGGGAGCATAGCGGACGCGAATCTCTTCATCGCTTAGATTCAATGTGGATAGGGATTCCTGGATATAGGAGATGCCGTTTTGACGTGGATAGACGACCTCCTTTTCATCAAAGGTTTGATCCTTTTTTACTTGAGGTTTAGAGTTTTCTGCTCCCATTTTTTGAAGAAAAGAAAGAGAGATGGAAAAGGAAGAAAGAGATTTTTAAAGCAAAATTTGCAAGATCGGTTTTAACCATTAATGTTTAGAGAGAACCAAAAAACGCACAATAAACAGCTTCACGAGATCTAAATATTTTTTTTTTCCTTCTGAATCGGATTTCTTGATCAGATAAGGTTCTGCGATGAACATAATTTTTCCTTCTTGTGGCCTTTATAAGTTGATCTGATAAGAAAAAAAAAAAAAGACATTGGTGACCATATTATTCGTAATATTAACTGCTATTCATACCATCATCCAAGGTATGAAACTAATAAGATGTATCAAATCATGCACCTTAAAATGTTTATTTTCTCATGGACGTCGGCGGTAAAGTCAAAATAAGTAAATAAAAATACGTGATCAAAATAAGAAATAAAGTTTATATTATTGAAACCATCTATGATGAGATAAAGCATTGAATGGCTAACATATCTTTATTATTTGAGGAAAACTTGCTGTTTGTGAAAAATAGATGAAAGACAATATATGCATGAATTGGTTTTAATGCCTCAAAGGAAAAAAAAGGGATCGTGTGTCATGTACCAATCTTACAAAAATAATGATCAACATAGGATAGATAGCTGAATGAATCCATGACTTCTTTTACTTATGAATCAGAGTCGTTCATATTTATGTTTAACAGAGTAACAAGGAGGAAGAGGTGTGATTGTAGCAATGTGAAAGAGTTCAACCAGGGGGACCACTATCATATCTTGATATCGGAAAAATGATATCGCTTCATCATCAGGTACTACAATATTTCAAACAATTAATACCTTTTGGAATAATTTCTTGATTATGCGGACTGTGAGTGATCAGGCTCTTTGGCTGATAGCTGGAGGACTTGTTTATGGGATCTTATTGTTAATAAGATTATGAAACTGATTGGACGTTTTATTGTAAAATTTAATTACAAAAAAAATGGACCAGAAAGCGTATCCCTTTAACATATCATTTTACATTTATAGTATATATTAGTACCTCAAACAAAAAGCTTATTTTTTAAGAGTGTGTAATATAGTTGCATATCCGTAAAAACCAAAAACTGGGATATTGTAAAACACTCGATTCATCTTTACCCCCCAAATAGAGCACCGCTCCCATCTGTTTGACAGTCATCATATTGGCCGAATACCATCAACTCTCTTCTTTGGTAAAAGCCAACCTTTTCCCTTTGCTCCTTATACATTCTCTAGTGATGAAATATGAAAACAAGTCACCCGTGGCTTGTTCTACCAAAGTAAACCCAACCAGACAAAATTTATATTTTTTTTTTCTCTCTCTCTCTCTTTTTTCCAAGAAAAAAAATAATAATGAAGCATCTCGCAGCTTATCTTCTTCTTGTTGCTGGTGGTAACCAACACCCCACTGCTGACCAAATCAAGGCTCTCTTTGCCTCCGTTGGTGTTGAATCCGAAGCCTCTCGTCTTGATGCCCTTGTCAAGGCCATGGAAGGCAAGACTGCTGCTGAGGTAGGAGTGTGTGACATATTTTAAGGTACAATGTATTAACTCCTTTTTATAGGCTATTGCTGAAGGTATTCCCAAGCTCGCCTCCGTCTCTGCCGGTGGTGCTGCTGTCTCTGCTGGTGCCGCTGCCGGTGGTGCCGCTGCTGAAGACGCTGCTGAAGAGGCCAAGGAAGAAGAGAAGGAAGAATCTGATGATGTAAGTGTAACAATGTTCTTTTTAACTGGATGATATAAGTTGACATTTTCTTTCAATAGGATATGGGTTTCGGTCTCTTCGATTAAACGAAATAGATTCAAATGAATATATATATAATATAATAAATATATAAAATAATAAACATCATCTTTCACAAATATCAGGTCGATTTTTAGTGGCTTAGTTCCTTGTAGCTCACCCAATGACGTTGCATTTCCTTTTTTGTTTGGAGCCGTGATGTCCAGTTTTATTTATTTTTTCCCTTTTTTTTGTTTTCTTTACTTGTTTTTTTTTCTAATATCAAAATGTCATCAGAAGAAGAATTGGTAAACAGTCTTTTTCATCTAAGAGAAACCAATAAATATTAACAAATGCTTAGAAAAACGAGCAATTGTTTGGCTCAAGTGACGAGGAAGAAGAAATGTCTGACCTTGATGGAGATCAGGGTAAAATGAAAAAGAAAAGCAACAACTAAACAAGTGAGATTAACAATAAACATACAGCATCCGATCCCGAAACACAACCTGGACAGCAAACTGAAGAGACTGAAGAGAGACAGCAGACAAAACTCCCTTCGTTTAAAAAACGTGCCCGCGAAGTGGATGATGAAGAGAGTGCACGTCTTGAAGAAGTGCGCCGTGAGATTCGTGGACTTAAAAACACATCGCCCAGACCTCATGTTAGTTTTCAACAGCAAGAAGAGGACGACACACCCATGGATCCTCGTGAAGGTAAGATGAGAGAGTCATAAACTTTATAAAGCTAACACGTCTTAGCTTTACGACATGAAATCGATAGAGAGTTTGAAAAGGCATTAAAGAGCGGCAAAAAGAAGAGAAAGAAGCAGGACGGTGAGGACCTTGAACGCTCCATGGATGAAGAGCTATCAGAGCTGAGAGAGCGTATGAAGATTGCGTCTGAAGAAGATGCGATTGCAAATGGAAAACGAAAGGCTGCTCTTTCCAAGCTAAAGTTGCTGAATGAAGTGACGACTTATCTCACAAAGTAAGACTGAAACCATAAACATGATCATTCTTAACACTTTTCATTAGTAAACACTTGCATGATTCCATCCTCGATAACGGTTTATTAGAAACCATCCGACTTTGGCTCGAGCCACTACCCGATCGATCATTACCCAGTTTGGATATACAAAGCGAGATGTTGGATGTGCTTGATAAGTTACCCATTGCAGGCGACCATTTGCGCGAGAGCGGTGTCGGCAAGATTGTTTATTTTTACACAAAATCGCCTCGTATTGAACAGGTCATGAAGAGAAAGGCGGATCAGCTGGTGGCAAAGTGGAGCCGTTTGGTCATCAAGCGTAGTGAGAATTATAAGGAGAGACGCCATGCTGTGGAAGAGTTTAGACAGGAGGATCTGTAAGCATTAACAAGATCAGTGATCAACATGTTTAACTCACTCTTGTTTTGTAGTGTGCATAAAAGAAGAAGATACAGACCTGATGCTGAGACTGAAGAGGACAAGTAAGATTTTAACAGTAGTTATATAATGAATAGATGAAAGATCTGACGCCATTTTCTTTAAAAAAAAAGGGAGGCACGTAGCTTACCATTTGTTCGTGTTCCTCAAGCTGTTGCAGCAGATTATGATATTGTACCTCAAAGCACCGTCAGAGTTGATAAGGGTAGAAGCACCAAGGTAATAAGCCAAAATATATATTTATGTAAAATGACTCTTATTTACTTTTCATCGTTATTAGCCTGATAATACTTTCAAGAGATTGAACAACACAATGCGTTCCATCAAGACTGGACCCAAACGTACAACTCCAAAGGTCTCTATTGAAGGAAAGGGCATGTCTTTTTAATAACAAAACATACATGCTTGAATGTAAATATGGAAAAAATCAATGTTTTTTTTTTATTTTATAAGAAAAAAATAAAACCAAATGAGTGAATGAATTATGATGTGATTTTATAAAAATAATTTTGTATAAGAAAGTCTATCGTCTATATTACTGGTTATCTTCTTGGGCATAATACAGTTTTCTTTCTTCAATCTGCTCTTCGATACTTTTAAGATTAGGTACATTTAAATAACCTTTATGGTAGGTCAGTACTTCTTCCATTAATAGATGGGGAATAAGGTTTCTATTTTGTAATAAATAAAAACATGTCATTAATAAAGTAGGGGAGATCATTTGCACTTAGTATATATATATATATATATATATATATATATATATAACAACTCGAGAAAAAGAAAAGAGAAAACTTACCTTCTAGGTGCAACCTTAAGACAATGCTCGGCATCCATTTTTAGATCCAATACACTGTCATAATGAGCACCGGAACTAAATCCGATACGAAGAGAATACTCTTTTTCCGATACACTGTGTCTATTACGTTCGTACAACTCGAATGTAATCTGTGTCAAGACTAATTATATATAAGTTTACCATTTTATACATAATATACACACACACAACTTACAATCCAACTCGGGTAAAGTATTTCTAGGCACCTTGGTTGGCACACCAGACAGATAAACCAAATTCAACAATGCATGTACATGTGATTCTATATAGAAAAAGAAATGAAGGAAAGATATTTAGAAGAGTGAAGAAAGAACATTCTTTTTTCCTTACCTTTTGTAAAGTATAGGCGTGTTCTCGCATTATCAGCAGACTTCATCTCATCCAAATCAGACAATATTGATTTTAACAGTGGGAAACTAATCAACATACCAATGTTCTTTTTTTCGGTGTCGGAAATACCAAATTCTTGGGTTGCAATGAAATCAAACATGAACTTGACCTTACGATAAAGCTCTCTTAAATCAGAACCACAGCGACCCAGCACGGGAGTGGATGCATCTGAAGAGGTTCGCACACTCACTTCGTCCTCTTCAGTGTTGCTAAAAATGGCCTGCAGGAACTGTCGATTATGAAGCGCATCGTATTTCAACGAATCGTATAGTGCAGGAATCCAAGAAGGATCAGGATAGCTCTCGGGATGCATGGAGCGACGGATCTCTGCCTCGTCACTCTCTTCGTCGGTGGAGGAGACAAAGTTGCGAAACATCTTTTCCCAACGCTCCTTGAATAAGTGTGGTGATTCAAAGCAGCACCAACGACGTTGGATGTTGTCCACGTCCATCACTACCCAGTTTTCTCGCATCACGCGCTGCATGCGTGCCATGATGCTGGCAATGTCCTGAAGGATCACGTAGGGCTGGGGCAGGTTGGCGGGCCAGCCCATCTGTGCTAGCATCCAGTCGGGTACGTCGTTGCCGGGTCTTAGAAGACCCTTTAATTGTCGCTTGACAGCATCCGCTTGGTCCTTGGCGGCATTGCTATCATCCAAGAGATACTTACTTTCTGATATCACTCCTTGTACTGATTCGGGGTCACCCAAAAACCAACGAGCAAAAACTTGGGCTAATAAAAGAAAAGACAGGATGGTTAATATTCATTTATATTTATATAAATATGTTAAACACTTACCAGTATCTCTTACACGTCTCTCCGAGCTACTAAATATCTTTACATCCTCCAAGACTTGTCGGTTCAAAATGTTCATATCTTTACGCAAATTCTCTGCCAGATCACGCGATTGGTGACGACCTGCATGTGTAAACTTTTTTATAACTTAATATTACCTCTTTTGACAACATTTTTTAAGTAAACTTACTTCACCACCCCATTTCACAATGATTTGCAACTTGACAAGTTGGTTGGTATCGTTGTCGAATTTCGGCTTTAATTGTACCTTTGTGCCATCCAATTGAAGCTTCTTTTCCAGAATTTCCTTCAATGAACGCAACTTGGGTTCATTCTCCGACGCCTTCTCGAGACAATCCTCTGTGGCCTGCAATACCATCTCCAACTGATGCTTTTGACGGAAGACAACCTCTCGTCGTGAGCCCTGCAAGAGCTTCTCAAAGGGCTCTTCCATCAATGTTATCTTTAGCTTTTCTTTGGGTGTACGATCCGCATGTCGAAAGACGGCAACAAAGCCCTTGAGTCTCCACGAGTTTTGAGGCGAGATCTCGGGTGGGATCTGATCGGCCATCGACAATGGGCGTTCTTGAACAGAGCGATAAAATGCCTCCTTCATTAGTTTTGCGCATTGATCGTAATAAAAGTCGTTTCCCTTGACAAAACTCCATCCATTGACATCAATGACGTAGGATTTACCCTGCACTCGAAGGATATCAAGACCGCACACTTGCTGGCCGAATACCTTGGATACCTTTCGTGCAATGTCCTCTTCTTCCTGTGTCAATTTTGCGCGATAACGGATTTCTTTCCCATCCGTATTACGCTTCACATGTCCATCTACTGTAGGTGATCTTTTATATGTTACAAAAAAGGCAATTAATAAAAAATATAAAAATAGTAAAAATAATAAAAAAAAAAGGGGGAATGCTGGTTATCTACTTTACTTTCTTGTTTCCGCATAGACAAAGGTAGGGCCCACAGTGTACAATTTAATGTCCTCACAGTTCTCTGTTTCCATCAGCTTCTCATAGATCCAGGAGCCCTCAGCGGACGGTGTGTTCAGGTCGGGATCAAATTCACTTGATTTATTACCAATCTAAAATAAAGAAATGTAACCATTATTTTACTATTATCACTAGATGATAATCAGGATGATTACCTTTCTAAATAAGCGTCTTCCTCCACCTCCCTTTTTCTCCGAATAATAAATATTGATATTGTGATCTTCACCGTCCGCAGGCTTCTCAATGAAGGTCTTTTCAAGATAGGCATGATCGACCTCGATGCCGTCCTTCACGCTGATGTTGATGTTCTTTGAGTTGCAGGCATAGCGACCCAGCACTCTATCGAGATCCATGCCCGAACATTCCTTGAACGCAAGTTTGGCATCCTCGTTGTTGATTTTAGCCCCGCCATCCCTTGAAACCACCAAGCGAGGTGGGGTCGGAACACCAATCGAATCCAGGATGGAGAGCACGACTCGTCTATCCCACAGCAATGTTTGCATATGCACATTGTTGACCACAAACGGCTTTCGTAGCTTGGTGTACTGCTGGGCCTTCTCCATCGGGAACCCGCCAGAGAAGAAACAAACCAAGAAATCACATCCTGGCCAGTTTTCAACCTCTATTCTTTATTCCGTTAGTTCATAAATATCAGCATCGTTATTTCCGCTCCAAACCTTCGTCGATAATTGTCTTGTCTCCAAAAATAACAATCTCAAAGTCGCCATGTGCTAATAAACGGTTGAGAATGTGTCGCATGGGCTTGGACCGTGCTTTTCTGTCCATGGCACAAACTCCTACAACATCTAAAAAGGAATAATAATAATAATAATAATAATAATAATGAGTGTTTGTTTTCTCTCTCTTTTTTTTTCTAAGTTACATTTTGGCCTTTCAGACTGAGTGCTGTCTTGTAATGAAGGTGAAGAAGCTGTTGGCATTTCTCTTTATTCTTTTTTTTTATAGTTCAAAACTTTAAAAAGGAAAAAAAATAAAAAGAGAAAATAAATAAATAAATAAAAAAAGTGGAAAAAAGGAGAAAAAAAAAGAAACTAAATCCCTCTTCTCTTTTTTTGACATTTTCCTTTCAGTGTGACCACACGTGGTGTTGGATATTGCGTTGGTTTTAAATATCCGATGATGTGGAGTAGAAGGGAAAAGGTTTGTCCTTCCATCATTTGGATTCTATTATATGCTTTATAATCACTTCCATTTTGGTTATTTCACCAGATATCAGTCAATACCCTTGATTACATGTACAGTGAATGGTGACCAGAATGTAATCACGGATGATCTATGTACCAGCCCAACAGCAAAGATTGAATGATGTATAGTTGATGTGTGGCGATCCCGGTTATCTAGATAATTGGATGACTGTGTGTTTTATCAAATGTGGCATTGTTATTTCTGAAGGGCAATGGGACTGCTTTTGGTGTTTGCATACTACATGATTACATCTTGTTGCCCATTGTTCGTCTAAAAAATAGGAAAAGTGGCTTTTACACTATTTATCACTTTTTAAAATTACTTATAACAAATCGAAGGATTTCTCATTATTTACCTTTTCTTTACCGTATTATTTTTTTCTTTTTTTAATCTCATATGAATAATCTTTCACCTGAAATATTATCGCTTATTTTCTATCCCCTTCATCAGAAGGGCAAAGTGGAATATGCAACCGTATGTCGTGCATGGAAGCAAATCCTGGAGAATACAAACCTTTGCCAAGTTATGCGCCTCAAGCATCCCAACCAACTTGACAAATTCAATCAAAAGATTGAACTATATGAAATCCAAAAACAAAGGGTACAGCGTTTGATCATAGAAACACGAGTTATCGAAAACGCTGGTTCTGAACATCTTTGCTTCATGTGTCGGAATATACAATAGATAGCAGTCTATGAAAATAACACGCCGTAAAAACTTCGATACAAACGTGTATTGACCTCTCATCCTTGATCTGCAGCAATCAAAAGAATCCTAGAGGATAAGAGCCACTTTCTTACAATGTATATTCTCAGTGGCAAGTATGCTCTAATTTGACCGAGTTGAAAATAGGCGGAAATCATCATGAACTGGTAAATGAATTCATTACATCACTCCAAAATGCACCATTATTGACCTCCTTAACGCTTAAGGAATGCACCTTAACTCTAGCTGATTTAGAATTGTTACATAAGCAAATACCATTATTGTTTAAACTAGCACTCGATGATTTTATTATTGCTGGTACCACCATTCCTGAGGGCGCTCAACCTGTCAGTGCCGTAACGATATTGGCTTTTCAAACAAGAAACTTGTTCTCAACACCAGAATATATCACCTTTCTCGGATACCTGACACAAAAATATACTAATGTCACTCACTTGGTTCACTCGTTTAATTTTGATTGAAATAATGATGTTGAACAATGTATGTTCATGGATTTTGTTCCGTACATCGAGAATATCACACCTCAATTGAAAACATTACAAGTACCAGATACTAGATATCTTTCACGTTTACTCCCTGTATTGCAGCGAAATAAATGCCACCTTGAAGAACTCAAATCAAGTGGATTCTCAGATGATTCCGGTGTTGATCAACTTGTACAATCAAGCCAAGCCGAATCCCTCCAAAAACTTGTTCTATCCAACTTACCAGATAATACATTTGTACATCAGTTATCGCAGTTAAAGGTGTTTACAAGCTTAACTCTCTCTTATCAAGACCAGACAACTGACCAAATGACAATAGTCAACTTGAGCCATCTTTTGGAACAGGTAGGAGGCACCTTGACAACGTTGGAGTTCTTATCTGCCAGAATTGAAATCAATGTCTTTCCTTTTCCTTTGTATGACAAGCTCAAACGTCTAATGCTGGAGAAGGTCAGTGAACCAGAGAGTATGGACTTATCCAAATCGAACGTATTCCCAAACTTATGTAGTTTGAACATTAACTGTTGCACATGGACGTCAAAACTGCTATGGTTTGGAGGTTTAAACTTGACATCATTCAAATATAAAACCTACTTCCCAAGGACCAACCGCCATGTTTTGATTGAAACACTTGGAAAGAATGAAAACTGCTGGTATTCGGTCGATGATGTATCATATTGGAACAAAGATTCCAGCGGTATACCATCGGAATCTCCCGCGATCAAGTCTATTCCCTTTGATCAATACAATGGAACCCCTTTTACGACCTTTGTATTACAATCTTTGTATTCGTTTAATATGGTGAGCCTTCATGGCTTAAATATAAATTAAAAATATATTATATATTATAATAAAATATTACTTTAAGTGCTACATTTCAAATCATATTATTGAGCTCTGCATTTTTTGCTTTTGTATTGAAGAATGATCACATCTTTCATGACACTCAGTAAATTAGTTAAAAAAAAAACTTGTATTGGTACTACTACTTGATAATGTTATATTAAGCCTATTCGTAATACTCTCTCTCGAATCGGACTCTATCAGAGACGATTGAATTACATCGACTTTGATTGGTTGGACATGAGAGTCTGGCATAAAAAGAAAAACGCGACCAAGTCAGATAGTTTCGTGCGGACCATATAAAAGTCAAATATGAGCAATATGCTTATAAATTTGGAGAGATCACTTTGTTGTGAATAGCAGGTTGAGTGTTTTACAATAATGAAAAGAAAAACAAACGTTTCTTTTGTAATGAAATGCTTCATATTAAGAATCAACTCCTGTTAAACGCCTTGAAATTGATATATAAAAAGGAGCAAAAAGAATATTTATAGTTAAAAAAAAAGCAGCTGATGAAAGCGAATAGGTATATAAAAAAAGACATAGGTGTGTGTTTTCATAATAAAAATGAGAGAATGAACAAAGCTTATAGATGACTTTCAACCAAACGATGGGACCATCTGTTTTCAAGTGCGGCATCCAATACATCGGAGATGGTTCTTGCATAGCAAAATTCAATATCAGCACTGACAGCTTCAGGTACGTCTGTTTGCACATCCTTTTCATTTCGATAAGGAAGAATGATTTTGCGGATGCCTGCTCGATGTGCCGAAATAATCTTTTCCTTGATGCCACCAACTGGTAATACCTGTCCACGTAAAGATATCTCTCCAGTCATGGCTGTGGTTGTTGGTACTCTTTGGCCAGAGTAAAGTGAAACAAGCGCACATACCAATGTGACACCTTTAAAAAACAAAATTTTGTTATTAGCATTTATCAAACTTTTTTTTTCTGCCTCTTCTTATTTTACCTGCACTTGGACCATCCTTTGGTATAGATCCTGATGGGAAATGGATATGGATATCCTCTTCTTGGGCTAGTTTCTCTTTTTTACTTGCTGTTAATCGAAGGGAATAAGCATGCGCCTTGACCCAAGAGAGTGCGATTTGTGCAGATTCTTGTATCACATTTCCTAGTGATCCTGTCAAACAAATTTTGCCATCTCCAGGCATTTTGGTTGCCTCTACAAATAAAATGCCTCCATTGCCACTACCGGAATAAGCAAGCCCAGTGACCACACCGGGATAGGCATCTCTTTCGCTTACTTCTCTTTCATATTTGGGATTCTATTATTATTAAATATATGTCAATTGCTTCATGTACACAGCAACACTTTTTGACTTACACCTAAAATTGTCTTTACATCCTCCACATCCACAAATGAATTATACTCATGCTGTCTCCTTTCCTCATGGAGTGACGCCAGCTCTACACACTTTGATCTAACGACTGACGCCAAAGTACGTTCTAGGCTTCTTACGCCGCTCTCTCTTGTATAATTTTCACAAATGTAAAGCAATGCTGGATCCGTGATTTTGATCTGACCCAGTTCCAATCCATGAGCCCGTGTTTGTTTTGGTACCAAGTGTGTCTTGGATATATGGAGCTTTTCATCAAATGTATAGCCATGGAGTTCGATGACTTCCATGCGATCCAGGAGGGGCTCGGGTATAGTATCGAGTGAATTGGCAGTGGCAATAAATAAAACATTTGATAGGTCAAATGGCACATTGATGTAATGGTCTGAAAAGGCATGGTTTTGTTCAGGGTCAAGAACTTCAAGTAATGCGGCAGCTTTTGAGAAAAGTTAGAAAATGTTTGTGTGTCTAATTCCTTGTTATTATATTACCTGGATCACCATAATTAGTTGAGTGAACTAATTTGTCGATTTCATCTACAAAATAAAGAGCGTTAATATATTATATATTACACAAACACTTTTTTTTTTCATTTATTTACCAAGTAATACAACAGGATTATTCACACCACATTTACGAAGACCTTGCATAATCAAACCTGGCATAGCACCAACATAGGTACGACGATGACCTCTAAAGAATATATAAGAATCTGTCACTATAGCGTGTCTAATTTCCCCTACCTTATATCAGCTTCATCGCGTATGCCACCTAATGAAATGCGGTGAAATTCACGGGATAAAGATTGTGCGATGGATCGACCGAGTGATGTTTTACCCACGCCTGGCTATTTTAAATATCAATATTTGTAAAAAAAAATATATATATATATATATATATTAATTAACTTACAGGACCAGCCAAACAAATAATAGGCGCCTTTAAATCACCCTTAATCTTTATAACTGACAGATACTCAATGATTCTCTTTTTAACATGCTCCAATCTATTTTATATATGAATACCCAAGAAATTTATGCAAAAATCGTCTTTTTTCTTTCTTACCCAAAATGATCAGCATCCAATTGTTTTTTAGAACGACTAATATCAAGGTGGGTTGCCGATGAAGCACTCCAGGGAATATCTGCCAGCCATTCCAAATAATTTCTTGCAACAGCCCATTCAGATGAAGATGGTTGGAGCTTTTTGATACGCTTGATTTCACGTTGAGCCACAGGAACAACATCATTGGGTAAGTTGGCATGTGCAAGTCGACGATGCAAATCCGCCAGTTCATCTTCTTCTGGTAGATCATTGCTATTTGCTCCTCCTCCAGAACTTGCTGCTCGATTATCTGTTCTGTTGATTTCATCTTGAATAGCGTCCAACTATATACGTATATAAATACCGATTTTTATTTCATCAATGATATCACTTATTTACCTGTTGTCTTAAATAAAACTCCCTTTGTTTTCTACTCAATTTGCCATCCACACTTGGTCCAAAACTATCCGAAATTTGCAAAACCTGAATCTGTCTAGTGATCCATCCCGAAGCCTTTTCCAGTCTCTCCTTTAATGTTTCCGTCTTTAGCATCAGAAGACGTTCTTCGAAAGTGGTTTCGATCAACGATACAAGTAAATCCGCCAGTTGAGAGACTGCTGATGTATCAACAATTTTTGTCAGCTGTTGTAAGAGGGTTTCTGGTAACTGTAGTTCACGCATTCTTGTTACAAAGTGGCGACAGAGCTGCTTAAACTGAAGGACCTCATCATCACAGCCAAAGCTTGTTGCTATCTCATTTTGGTACTTCACATTCGCAAACAAGCATCCATGGAAGGGCTTCGAAGCATCGTCGTTACGGACTGAAAAGGCATTGACCTTGAACCGAGCCACACCCTCTACAAATACACCAAAGAGATTGACGCCTGATCTTTGTACACGTACAATACGTGCTAAACAGCCATACTCTAATAGACGAGGTCGATCCTTTACAGCCACAAGTCCACCATTATTATTATCCTTGTCCTTACTGTTATTATTATTACCAAACACATTGGGCATTTGAGGTGCCTGACTTGATATATCACCATTAGTTGCAGTTGAATCCTGGTTCTTCTTTTCAAACGTCGGTGGTTGTAAAGGCACACAACCAATGAAAATATCTTGTTGAGGTTGCGATGTTGTTTTATTGGCAACTTGTCTGAAATAGCCTCTTGTTAACTCGGTTGCATCTTTACCATGAATAATTAAGCGTAAAACAACAGAAGGTAACAATACTTTGTTTTCTAAAGGAACCACAATTAAATTCTCTGGATAATTCATGTGTCTTTTAATATAAGAGGAGGGAAAAGTTATATGTCTTTAAGAAGTAAAAAATAAGATGTTAAAAAAAAGAGAGAGAGAGGGAAAAAAGGGATGTTTATTTTTAAATGTTATTGTAGAACATGTGAAATAACCACACTATAAAAAACAAATAGAATAAACGAAGGGGAGAAGTTTATTAAAGCTTTTCTCACCAGTGTCACGCGTCAAATAACGTAAAATACTTCAGAGAGATAACAATTTGATTGGATGAAGATAAACTTTCATATCAAATCTTATAAATGTACTGATTTATTATATTTGATTTTTTTTTCACTCTTAAATATTGTTTTCATATCTTTTACAACATTTATGCCAGCTTTCAATAAGAGGTATTTTTAAAGAAATTAAAAAAAATGTGGGAATGTTGTACATGACGCTTGTAATCCCGGTCAAGCAAAAACTATTTCCTTATATGGTAAAGGTGGATAATGCTTTAATTTTTTTTTCTCTTTTGTTTGCTTAAGGGAGTGCATAAATACGTGTGTGTGTGTGTATGTGTAAATATTTTTACAGGTACCGCGGCCATTCTAATTTTTCCCTATCCTTAATTAGATTCGTCCTTTGATTGTTCATCCACATTTCACAAATTCATGCGAGTGAAAAACCTTCTTTTATTACTTGTAATGAAGCCACAATGCCAATGTTTTTCTCACAGTTTGTCGTTTGTATTCTTTTACTTGATTGATGACGATGGTTATATCAATAGAACCACTGTTACGTGTTATATTTACTATATTACTTGAGGAGTGTACTATCAGATTTGTGAGAGGATTACCGTATTATGTTCTTTATTTTACTTTATTTTCTCGTAAGTTTTTTTCTTAACATAATTTATTTTGTGCTTTTTATTGAACAAGTAGTACAAACAATGTTTAATAAATTCTGGATGTGCATTCGCTATTTTGGTTTAAATTCTTGAACTGTGTCTTTTTTTTCAAATATAAAAAAGTACACTCAAGCCAAAATGTCATTATGATAACAATTGAAGAAGCTCGTATCCCAGACTTTATTCGACGTATAGGTATTAACAAACATGAATAAACTGAATGGCTCAGCTATGTTATAATTCTATTATTGTCAAAAATCAAAGAATACTTTTACCTGCGTTGTATCTTATTAAAAGATAGCCGTCTACTAATTGCCTGAAAAAATATATATATAAAAACGCTATCGTAGAATACAATCACCATCTACATGTAGAATCACTAATACGTATGGAATAATAATAATAAGCACAGTCTCTACTGTATCCCAGACTACCGGAGAAAAATTGACGATGAATTAATAAAAACAAAAGCTTTGAACCGCTGTATGTCAGGTCACAATTTAACATTGAACCAAGCAAGTTGTGGTGTTCCCCGCTAATGGTAGAAAAATGACAAAAAAACAACAGTGGCGATTTGTCTGCAAAGTCCGCACTCAATGAATTTATAAAGAAGCATGGATGATGACATGGTTAGTGTTCAAGAAGCAAGCCAGCCTATTACAAAGAAAACAAAGGTGTCTGACGGCGAAAAAAAAAATGAAGCGAGAACTGTAAGGATGGGTGACGGAGGTATATACTATACATTTAAACTTGATGTGAAACCAGCATAATTCTTGTTAACTAACATTTAAAAATAGATTCAAGCAGTGGAAATGATGGAATAGAGCTCTATAACAAAAAACCAGCTATTGATCCTCACCATGAGCGTTTTAGTAAACTGAAGTAAAGTAGTGATGAACAAAAAATACTAATTGAATATCATGTCATATAGATCTCATCAAATCGAATAAGAAGGACACTTTTTTTTAAAGGCTCTTTTTACGATCAAAAAACTTCTTGATGTAGAAATGTTTGACAAGATTCTCGTTGAAAAGGAAGATATCAGTGAGCAATTAGAAGGAAATGCTGATAAAAAATTAAAGCTGAACTCAGTCTTGCATTGGATAAAATGACTTTTACTTTGGAAAAACGACTTGAGAAGGATCTAAACATGGTTGATAGGGATATATGTTAAAACCATAGTATCGATGTAGGTCACTAAGTTATTTCTAATGAGTTACCTTTATTAACTTTTACTTTATTCTTTTTTATTAAAAACGACACTCTTAGAGGACGATTGGCTATTAAACAACACATGTTATCAACCAACAACAAGATCATTGGATACCTCCGAAAGTCTGATTTAAAGAATGAAATGAAAGTGAACAGGGAAAAGTGCATTGAAAGGATAATTTCAAGAATGAACCAACGATGTTTCACCATCAATATCTATGTCTCTCAACGTGCAAACTCTGAATCACCACTTTTAAAAAGAGATCTTAACTGTAAAGGCACGATGCAAGGTGTGTGTGGATTATGTGCATTTTTACACTACAAGAGGTGTCAGTTCTATATAAGGAAATTACTAGAAAAATACAGTTACCTATTAGTGTAGTTAGGAGGGGTTGACCGACAAGTCGCCCGGAATGGTTATTAATTTAAAAGGAGCAACAAAGGTGTACTAAAATTCCTATACTGTTTATTTCAAGAAAATGAGAAAAAATTACAAATTGATGAGAAAAAGGGAAAAAATAAAT
>VCJC01003161.1:4805-14828 GCA_024140195.1 Backusella luteola | reverse complement strand
TTTTTTTTTTTTTTTTTTTCATGGTCCTTTAAGCTGGAATAATTAATCCTGCATATTCCCTTTCGATTGTCTATATAAACACCTCACGTGCTAACTTAGGGAGAAGCGCGTACAGTATTATTGAAAAAACACTTTGTTCTCTCTCTCTTCCCTCTTTTTCCGCATTGATTCGTCCATTACAATATAAACTAATACCAAGCCTTTTTCACTCTCCTCTCTCCTTTAAGATGGTGTCGATTGGTAGCGTAGTTGTCAAAACGTCTTTGAAGAGAGCCAAGAGTATGTATATAGCGTAAACTTTTCCCCTTTGTGTATTTTGTTATATTAATTTCATTAATCTAGTTTTCTCAGAACTATTTAGTACAGCTAAACGGATCACTCTTTAATCTTATTCTGTCCATATCGATGGAATGCTATTCTTGTAAAAGGGGAGTGGTAAAACACTTATAGCGTGTGTTTTTTTTCTACTAACTATTTTTGTTTATTATTTATCTTCCAGGTGTCTAGTTAAAGATATTTTCCTAGTATTGCATATTGATAAAAGAAAAAGAAGCTTTCTTTTTTTGGGAGGAAGGAAGAGAGCCAGTATTACCGAGATACAATAAAGATGAGTTATTTTTTAATATAAAAACAAAATTAAATAAAATAGTAAACAAATAAATAAATAAAGGCGTCAAGCTTCCACGCTTATGTATCATAAGGTTTGACGAATTAATCTTATGGCAGCACTAATGAAACCTAAAAGTCTGTTTTGTAAAACCTTCTTTTTATTTATTTATTTTTCTCTTTCTCTATCTCTCTTCCCTTTTCTTTAAGCTTATTATCATGCTTTTCAAAGAAATTGATGAACAATCGTACCTAATTATTGATAAAATGATCTAAAGCTTAACTACCAGTTAAATTAAGGCATGGCTGCATCAAAGTTGCTATCCTATCTACAACTGGTTTTTAGAAAAATCACATGAGGCCGGGACTGATACGTACGTCAGCCATCGCACTTGATTGCAAAAAATTACAACAATCTGGGTCATAAAGACAACAAATTCCAACGCTTATTCACAAAAAGCCAGTTGAGTGCACATTCTTATCTTGGAACAAAACAATAACAATAATAATCAAGACACTCAGCTTTTTCAGTTTATCACAATTATTTTATTGGGGCAGTCTAAACCCTTTCATAAGCTTCTTGGTCACCGAAATAACCCTTGCAGAGTTTGCGAATGGATCTTTCGTACATGAGCGGCGAATGGTCAATAAACATTGTACGTGAGAAGAGCAGTTCTGAAAACCGTGCCTCTACATCGTCACAGCGACTCAGTACAATCTTGTCTTGCTCGGTTTGGGGGATGGCTTCAATCAAATAGACTGTGTTGGGAGGGTACATCTTCTCTGAGGTCATGTCTGCTCTCATTGTCTTAATCATGGCCCAGAACCATTGATCATCTTCGCTGAAGTCATCATCAATCTCTTCCTGGTCCTTTGACTTTTGACGCATACGACCAACCACTCGGTTAATGATTTCTTCCGTCGCTTCTTGCTCGAGATGAAGGCTTGTGGCAATGTTTTTAAAGTCTTTCAAGATTCCAAGGCTCAACGTGGCGACGACATCGTTGCCATGGACAACGGTGGTGACCAAACCCGCACAGTATTTACTGAGTTCCAAGTCCATGACACCAGGGGGACCATAGGCGTAGCAGTGGATAGGTCTTCCTGCGGGTAAACCTGATAATTTTGAAGTGACAAAGGAGGGCATCGTGTCAGACAATAGCAGAGGGAACTCTTGATTTGAAAAGTAATCCTCTTTCTCCTCTTCATCTTGTTTGCGTTCACTCCATAAAACACTTAATAAACTCACGACGGATGCTCCAAGACTATGACCACACATCACAAGGCCGTAATCGGGGTAGTTTTCTAGGCCTTGTCGAATCTTGCGATACACTTTTCCCTTTTCTTTTGCAAGCAACTGAGCAGCATCCAGCATACCAGAATGAGCCTTGTATTTTTTGGCTGTTTTATCGTCATCTTCACTTGGGAGCATAAATTCAGAGTATTCACAGTTAAGGTCTGTCAATACATCGCTCAGACCCAGTGTGCCGCGACAGGTTAATACAATTGCTTTTGCAGCATGGTCTACTGTGACGTAATGAACCAAGGCATGCATGGATGGGTTATGCAGATGAAGTGGGGAGCGGCCAGTGTAACTAGAGAGCAGGATGTCTTCTACAGAGTTTCCAGTGTGGTGAGCAAACGCATGATGGTTGGGGTGGTGGTGGTGAGAATTAGGCAAGACATTTGGGATGTTACCAATGCCAAGTATCCGCATAAAAGATTCCCCATAAGCAGCACTTGCATAACGCATGAAATGGGCGATATTATTGATGATGTGGTTTCTTGGGAAATTCCAACCGTGTTCGTAATAGGATATATCTTCTTTCTGACTCGTCGTGCTAAGCGAAGGCGATGGGATGGGTGAGGGAGTGCATGCTGTCATTTGGAAGGTGGGGTTACAAGCAATCGAATTGGAGCGTTGTGGGCGATGGTAATCTATTGAAGAGCGTCGCTTATATGTTTGGCTCTTACTGGGACGCATTAATAACCCAGCGGGGATTGTATCTTTGCAATACGACGACTTGTCTTTTCCCTTTTCAAACAACTTGGAGGAATACTCAAGTTGTTGTGGGGACGAGTATCGTCTGGAGCGACTGTTTTTCTCAACTGTCATCTGTGGTTGTTCAATGGTTTGCTGGCGCTGCTCCACTTTTCGTCGTTCATGCTTTCCAGGAACTTTTGTAAGAATAATCTTTTTTGGGTTCTGGTTTACCACCGCCAAAAATGCTTGTGTCTCTTCTAGACTAGTTCTAGATATAATTTTTTTACAAGGTGTAGATTGATCTATTGGTGAAATAAATGTAGTTCTAGTAGTGATACAGGTGGATGTAGTTGCAATTTTATACATGTTGATGGAGTTTGTGTGACCAAGAGTTGTTTTGAGATCCTGAGCAACGAGCTCATTTGATTTTTTGCTTGTAGTAGGCTGACGTTTTTTGGATTCTGATAAAGGTGATAAATCCTCAGAGTTGTGTTCAACGAGACCTTGCCAAAGTATCGTGCTGGGTATCTGTAAGGTGGTACGTTTATGCGTCACATTTTGTAATATTGCAAAAACCGTCAGAGCCTTTGTTAGTCCTGCCAATATGGCTAAGCGGCCGGCTTTTGCTAAGCTGAAGCTAGGATCATTCATTAATTCGCGGTGAACAAGTGTTATGATGGACGCGATCGCTCTAGAAGTTTCATTTGATCCAAAAATACCATCCACAATCCGCACGGATTCCTCGGCTGCCTAAATATATTTATATAAAATGTAAACAAAATCTAAAAATAGTGAAAAAGGGAAATTACCTTTAATCCTGACTTAATCGTACGTGCTGTAAATTGAAGTCCAGAAATGGTGAATAGTTCCGCTAACGAAAAAGTATGATGGACCACTGAGAGTCCAATATTGGTATATTTTTCTAAAACCTTTAGAAACAAGTTATTACTAGTAAACTATCAGTATTATTCTATTTTTCTATTATATATTCTACTTTTGTTTTTTTTTTCTTTATTTTCGCTTTTCTTCAACTATTTTCATTTATTTGGCTTACCTTTGTTGTTGGATGGTTAGCAAGGATGTTTGGTCTGTTGGTTGTGGGTGTAAATTCTTGGCAGTAGAAATGGCATTTGTAATAGCGTTCCTGGATAATCCTAGTGAAAATGATGCTCCGTATTTCGCTGCATCGAATATTGCATCAAAAAAAAGGGAAGAACATCTTAAAGACAGACGTGTAGCTAATGAAACAGCAGTTACAATATTAGCTACGTTATCAGGCAAAAGTGTATCCTGTTCATTCTTTGACAATACAGATATTGATTCGCCAGAGGGGGTATATGTAGTCAAGTCGGACATGCGGTTTCTTTTCGTTTGTTGTTATTATTAATATAATCGTTATGCTTGTTATTATTATTATTATTATTATTATTATCAAAATTATATGGTTAAAAGTACAAAAAGGAAGAGCGTAAACGAGAGGGGAGGAAAAGAAAAAGAAAAATAAGACAAAAAACGGAAAAGAGAAAGAAAAGGAAAAAGAAGAGATATTATTTTGGGGTTGGCAGATCAGACTGACAAAAAGCATTTGTGGTGTTACCTTGGGCCACAGCTTCCCTTCTGATGCCGTCATCACATGCATATTTTTATCCCCAAACCTTTTTTTTTTTACTAAAATAATTGCCAGAGATAATGATGCATCATGTCTCTATTATGTTTGCCGTTTTATTTTGCGATTTTTACTGTTAAACCTTCTTTAATGCTCCAAGCCGTTGTGCGCTTGAAATGTAGTTAAAAAGGTTGGTCATGTTACCAATCAGTCCTTAACGAAAAAAAGCAAAAAATAAGCGTGCGGGGAAATAAAGTTGAACCAATAGAGCGCCTCACTTTAACAGAGTTTGGGTGACTTATCAAAATTAGTACATAAAAAGGCTGATGATTTTGGAGTATGCGCATGCATGTCTCCCCATATTTATTGAATAAATATATATTTTTTGTTTAAGTGTTTGGGTTTTATTAGTTAGATGAAAATACAATGCAAATGAATGATCATGATTTTCATATATATTGAATTTAATACATCTTAAATTTTTTATTAGTTCAAAACCTCAAAATTAGTCCATTGTTACGGCAATCACGCCAATTTTCATGATTTAAAGTCAGGACAGTTACTTTATCAAAATGCATTTTGCGTCTAACAATATCATGTAATCCATATCGAAGAGTATTGCTATTCAATTCTTTGTGTTTACTAAGAAAAAAATATCCAAAACAGCTGTATGAAGAAACAGGCTGAGATTTAAAAAGTTAAAGTTAAACTTTCACAAATGCAATATAAAACATTCACCTGCAAATGATATTTTAATTGTATTATTATTCTTATTGTATACTATTTATATCAACTCATGCGAACGCGTTTTAATTGTATTCATTTTTGGTACCTTAAAGCGCTCTAAATATTTTTTTTTCTTTCAAAATAATTGAAAAGAAAGACAAAACTGTCATCGGGGATATTTGGAGTTTTAAAAATAATAATATGGATTGCCTTTGCAAGAAGAAATCATTAGTAATTAACTCCCCAAAAACTTTCAATTATACAAATATGTTTAATAATTAATGACATAAGAGAAAGATATGAAATCCACGTCTTCCTCATGAAAATATAACCGAGAACAATGGCGAATCGGTTTTTCTATATCTTAAAAAAAAATGTTACCATTAATTGTTGTCTCATGTCAAAAACAAATTAGATTGTTTTCTATATGCTTGTATAAGCACATTATAATTTTTTTTTTCACTTGCACCAATTTAATTACTGAGCGGGTTGGTGCGATGGAGTCATACAGTCAGAATGGTCACTTTGAGAAAATTGAATGTCCGTAGATTTTTATAAGAGAGATGCCACAATAAGTTAAAGAACAGAGTTGACTGTTTTTTCGTCAAAAAAAGGGAGATAACTTTACGTTTCAGAGCGTTATGCGGCCTTGTCGTTTTTCAAATCTAGGTATTAAATAGTTACATATACAGCAGGTCATGTAGTTTAATAACGTGAATGTGCATCAAAAATGGCGTTTCCAGTTTCTAAAGGGGTATACACGCTATTATCATCTGAAAAATGAGGGCGTATATATATAATATAGGCTAATAAATGACTTTGATAGATATAAAGTAAATAGCAATTCAACAGTGTACATTGGTGAGCATCAATATTTAGGTCAAATGAGTACAATTTACAATAGAGAAATGTTTTTGCTTTATTGAAAGAGGGTTGCTCCTGAGAATAATAAAATCTGTTATCATGAGGATAAATTTCGCTTTCGTTGTTTGATTTACTTTTTATTATTTTAGAATCAATCACTCTATTCACACAACCGAAATTGAGTAAATTAACTAAATTTATTTTGGTATTTTGCATTTACAAGGTCAATACATTTGATTTTATCATATAGTCACTAGGGCACTTTGAATGGCTGATGGAATTTGGTGCTTCAAATGTGTCAGATAGACTTCTATTGAATGGCTTTGCGTTAAATCCCATATAAAAATACATAAAAGGGGCACATGTTGCGCAAAGACAAGACATAATCAGACAAAGCCAAAAGTGACCAGTGGTTATTTTCAAAGCAGATAAAAGCGAGCCAAAAAACAACCCCATTGTATCCATTGACTCCCAAAGAGCTAAAACTCTCACAAAACCCCGTGATTTTTGCATGTCACTACTTTCTTGCTCTGTCACTAGCAACATCATATCCATCAAGAGCGATACCTGAATGCCAGCTATAGAGAATCCTGCTACCGCCATAGCAGGGATGATGATCCAAGAAGGATATTGTCGATCAAGTATGCCGAGCCACATTAGAGCCAGAACGATAAATGTGACTGACATTAAGCCTACTTTTTTTGTACCAAATCGGTCGCATAATACCCCACCAATAATGAGCGATATGACGTAAGGAAGCATGTGCGTTGAAATATACAATAAGTGCTCTATTGTGTCTACTATATCCCATTCATAAATTAACCTATACAGAATTATGGCCTGTAAAGCTAAATAAATTAATAAAAAAAGACCCACGTATACACAACCATTAGCTTATAATGACTTACCTTAAATGCACTGTAAACAGTAGAGATGATAAAATTTTGGTACAGAGAGACCAGTAAACGGGGCTGCGATAAAAGAAAAAGCAACGTAATTTCGATATTTTTTGGTTCTGGTTCGTTAATAATTGGATGATCTCTTAAATTGATCGTTGTCATGGACGAGCTTTTACTCCACTGACCGTCTTCTACGCATAAATGAAGGCTATTGTAATTGTGGTCTACAACCTCATCTATTTGTTTATCAGACCAAGTGATTGTTATTTTCGACTTTTCCACCATTAATAGTTGCATTATAAAACCCAATCCACACAATGAAATTGAAAAAATTAAAAGAAGGTTGTGCCTTATATGCTCCAATAATACTAATCTCCCGAATAAAAAAGTTAATATCGAATTGAACTGATTTTCTGGATTCGCCTATAATTTGTTTTGCTTTTATTGTTACCTTCTAAATGTATAAAAAATTGCACAAAATAAACATTTATATTTTTAGCGTATAATGTCAATAGGCTGCTCGAAAAGACTTACCACTGATAAATACTTCAGTCATAATTCCGAGAGGATAAATACTATAAAAGACCCCAATCGTTGTTCCTATTTTTTCGTACAAGCAATGGTCCAGTATAAGCGAATACGACATGATCCAAATACATGAACTCGATATTCCTTGGAATACTTGGAGTAGTATCAACGCCCAGTATCTTGGAGATATCATCAATAAGCATATGGATGTAATGGAAAGCAGTGTTCCTGATAATATCGCAAGCCTTCGCTGCGAAACTTTGATTTCTAGCCATCCGAAAAATAAAGAGCCACCTGTTGAAGGTTCAATTAGTCAATACACACAAATACATACATTAGCAAAATAAGAGTTACCCATCACTCCTAAAACATGGCATCCAAGAAGTATATACTTGAGAAACTCGTCCAAAAACTCGGCTCTTGGCTCGATTTGATTCTCGATATGATCATTAATAATGAGCGGTATTTCTTGGATAAAAGTACAAAAGCCATACACCTATAGTTGTTGACATGAGCATCAAGACATTGAAAACAAAAGCCGATAAGCTTTATACGTACATTACTTAAAAGTGTAATGAAAACCGTTGCAAAAATAAACGCACTTGATGAGCGATATTCAATGAGAAAAGGATACCGATTCTTTTTTATTGATTTTTCTTCAGGATTTTCGTCGTTAAAATTTATTTGCTTTGTGTTTTTCTCCATGATCATTAATTTTAAAGAAAGAATAAAATGTAGTATAAAGCCAAAACTTATTTTTTTTGTCTTTTCCCGGGATCAGTCTTTTTGTTTTATATTTATTTTATAGTAAACACACATACCTCTAACAGTTGTATTTAAAAATAATTCTCAAGCAGCAATTTAAAAGTAAACATTAAGCTTTTACCAGTACATGAAACACAATAAATTTAATAGAGTGCAGTTCTTCATTTTAATACCGATTTTACACAACAGGAAAACGAGTTATATATACTTATTTTTTACATGGAATCAATTTGTTTTATTTTTTTTTCTCGAGCTTGATTTGTTTTCGATGCATGAACAGAAGTATTATGATCACCACATATTTTGAAAATTCATATAAAGGAAGTGTTTCAAACTGTTGGAAAAAAAGAAAAAAAAAACTTGGGTATAAACAAACAAACAACAAAGAATTCAACTGTGAAAGTGCTTTGGATAACAGTGATTTCGGTACGTTTATTTGGCTTTAGATTCTGATTCACAGGTTTGGGATTTATATTGAGATCTGCTGAGATCGAGAGTCAATTTAACGCTGAATACGTGTCTAAAAAATGGGACGGAAAAACCGTCCGCCATAAGAATTATCCGTGATCCGGATCGAGCGAATACAGTCATTGCTTCACAAATGGTAATGGTATCGTTAATAGCCAAATCAGGTGAATATATACTATTTTATCCTCATTTTTATCTTTCATAAGAATGTGTTTATAGCATGAAACGTTTCCTTTTACTGCATTTATTCAATCAAGACAGACGGCTTCAATCTGTCATCTTTAGGAATATAACCGTGCTGAGACGCTTTTCTAACAGCAATAATACATGGATATATAGTGAACATATTCATTCACTGATTTATCTCTTTAAACTTAGTGTGCGCTTGTAGGAGGTGCCATCAATAAAAAAAAAAAATAGAAAAAGTAGAATACTTGCGATAGAATATATGACTTCCATAATAAGTAATTATACGTGCTTGATTTCTACGGTTTAGTTTTGTAAACAATTCAATCGCCGCAGGGGTCTAAACGCGCCGTTCAGCATGTTATCTCTCTTTCTCTTAACAACATAAAGTAGAATGGGTGCTCCGAGGATCCTGAAAGCTATTCTAGGTGTTGTAGCACTAAGCTCATGTCTACTGCACGTAAAGTCTGACACTCCAACCATTGACTTGACTTTGATTGCCCCCTGGAGGGCGCCTAATCTTCTTGTCGAAGTCGCGTAAGTTGTTTATATATGCAGACTACTACTCTTTCATATTAACAGATCCGTTCCTTTGTTTTTTTTTCTTCTTCTAAAAAGTGAGACAGTTGCAACGCATAACGAAACAGCCTATTTTGACTTTATTCAAGCATTTACCGATATTAATCAAAAAGCAGCCTCATCTTCCTGGTCATCTCAGCAAATCTATGATGAAGCTCTCAAGGTGGTTTCGGGATTGGGCGACGACGAAAGCAAGTTGTTCCAATTATCATTAGCAATCCACGAAGCAGCTCCACGTATCCAGGCGTATAACCAATTGTACAGCGAGTCGGTGATACCGTTGATTGACGGCTATGATGATAACTGTGAAGTGTGGGTGCAAAGTGGCAATAAGCAGATTTGTCAACTGGAGGAGCTTCCAACCTATGTCTCCTACGCTTCAAGCAACAATCAAAACGACGTTTCGATTTTTCCTTTTGATCATGTATATTCTCCCACCGACGCAGAGTCTACAAACACTTTTGTGCTCTACACTGACCGTTTCTCAGAGACATTTTTACAGTTCCATGGTTATTTATTGAATGCGGTAAAGGAGAACAAAGTATCTTATGTTCTTAGATATAGACCATCTCTCGAACCCAGCAAACCGCTCTATCTCTCAGGATATGGTGTTGAATTGGCATTAAAGAAAACAGATTATCTTGTTATTGATGATAGGGACTCTGGTGGTACGTTATTATTATTATTCAAAGGAAGGGACGATGGGCGATAGCTAAGATGCTCCAATGATTAGATTCCAAGGACACAGTAAAAG
Organism: Backusella luteola; assembly: GCA_024140195.1. NCBI lineage: Eukaryota > Fungi > Mucoromycota > Mucoromycetes > Mucorales > Backusellaceae > Backusella > Backusella luteola. Next base: position 4,863 of record VCJC01003161.1, on the reverse strand, counting down.
AAAAGTTTTCCTTTTTTGGAAAGAAGGCAACCCAGCACCTCTTTGAATCTGAAAAACC
>VCJC01003154.1:23890-36208 GCA_024140195.1 Backusella luteola | reverse complement strand
AAGCAACGGTAATGGTTGATTGATCCACACGTCATTTAATTTATATTAAAAAAACAAAAAAAGTAACCAAACAAATAGCAAGTATGGATGGGAAAAGGCCAATTGTTCCCAAAGCCTTGTTTATAGGCTTCACTAAATACATTAAACAATCCGTTCTCTGTATGGCACTTGTGAACCAATTATTGCTATTGAGATAACAGCCTGTAAAGTGCCAATTGAAAAACATATGCCAATATCCACCAATAAGATTTTAGTTTGTTTCTTGCTCTGAGTGACTGGTCTCACAAAGTGCAAGACAGAAATAAAAAAACATGATTGATTTTTTTTCTCTTTTCTTGTTTACACAGCAACCAAACAATGTCAGACAAGACCAACTTTGTTCATGACATCGCCATCGACATTTCACGTGCTTTGAATCTTACGAATCCAAATGATCTATTAGCAAAAAACGTCATTCGACTAGGCACAACACACAAGGACTTTAATAAGTTCACAGAAGGTAAACAAAAAAGAGCATAACTGATAAGAACGCTTTATTCAACTCATAATAGCTTGTAAAACGTTTGGCAACTTCAAACCCGATTTTCTTGCTGATATGCACACAAGAATCAAAACACACGACACTGCCAGCACCAGCACGAGCACAAATAGCAAACCGGTCGTCGACAACTCGAGAAGCAGCGATGTGCTCATGTTGGGCAACAGTCTTCCTGGCGGCCTGATTAAAAAGAACAAGTCGTCTGCACAGGATCAGGATCGGCCGATCTTTAAGGTGCCAGAGCTTCCACGTGCTTCCAAGCTGGGGCTTGATGTCCTTGCCGACAAGAAGAGGGCCGAGTCGAATAAGCTTGGGGAGCCCAAATCAAAGAAGGTGAAAATGAATTGGGATGACGACGAGGCTGGTGATCAAGACGTAGAGATGGATGATTCAAGTAAAGAAAAAAGAAAGAAAAAGGAAGGTTCTATTATTAATTGCTTTGTTACAGATATCAAAAGACAACGTCCCAGTTATCGCTCACAACGAATGGAAACACCTTCCAACCCAGGCGGCATTTCCGAATCCGCATTGAAAAGAATGCAGGATATGAAACGTCGAGACCGTAACAGAGGCGCAGGCTATTATGAATCTTCTCGAGACGATCACAAACGCTCTTCATCATCATCATCGTCAAGCCGCGATAAAGACAGCAGCAAACGAAGCGATAGAGGCGAAGGTTCGTCAAGTCAAACACCTCGACGCGGTGGATTGATCAAACGTAGTGATTGGTCTAGCATGACACCCCGAGACAAGGCACCTTTCACACCACGAAGTGCGCCAGGTAATATGACACCTCGCCATGATAGTGGTTATAGGAAGTCGACGGGCGGATCCAGCCGAAAATCAACCGATTGGAATTACATGACACCTGCTGTCAAATCAACTGCGTATGATGAGGTGGCATTAGAATACCCGGAGGAGTTTGAGGGCAATGCTTATGACCGACAGAAATGGGAGGAGGAGCAGGCTCAATTGGATCGAGAGTGGTATCAGATGGAAGATAGTGGTGTAAGTAGTAGCTATAGAAGTAACGTCATATCTTTATTCATCATGTTGGTAGGCCATGGATGAAACCCATAACCCGTTTGCAGCTTACGAGACACACGACAAGGCCAAAGAGGATGAACTGGCGCAAAAGCAACTCAAGAAGCTATCGGCACGTCAGGCACAGTACAATCGCGACACCGACATGTGGGAAGCAAGTCGAATGCTTAGTTCGGGTGTCGCACAGCGTATAGAGGTTGATACCGACTTTGATGAAGAAAATGAGGTAAAACAAGACTTTGTGTAGTGTCCCCACCATTTACTTAATATTCAATTTAGAACCGTGTCCATGTTCTTGTGCATGATATCAAACCACCCTTCTTGGATGGCCGTATGGTATTCACCAAGCAACTCGAGGCCGTCCAGCATGTACGTGACCCCACCTCCGATATGGCCATCATCTCACGTAAGGGCAGCCGTCTTGTGCGTGAAAAAAGAGAGCAGGCAGAGCGACAAAAGGCCACCAAGTTTGATCTTGCAGGCACCACGCTCGGTAACGTCATGGGTATCAAGGAAGACAAGAAGAAGGAAGAGGACCACGAAGATGATGATGTGAGAGGAGATTCCAAGTTTGCGTCCCATCTAAAGTCATCCGAGGCTGTGAGCGAGTTTGCACGTACGAGAACGATGAGAGAACAGCGTGAATATCTCCCAGTGTTTGCTGTAAGACAGGATTTATTGAATGTGGTGAGAGATAACCAAGGTAAGAGAAAAGGGGATATATATCTATATATAGTCTTTACTTATTATCTTGTTTAGTTGTTATTATTGTGGGTGAGACAGGTTCTGGTAAAACAACACAGCTGACACAATACCTCCATGAAGAGGGGTATACCAAGTATGGTAAAATCAGTTGTACACAACCACGTCGTGTCGCTGCCATGTCGGTTGCCAAGCGTGTCGCTGAGGAAATGAATGTAAGTAACATATTCAAAACTTGGGGCTATACAAGATATCTGATGATGATGATGATGATAGGGTGAACTTGGTGATACTGTTGGTTATACGATTCGTTTTGAAGATCAAACCTCTGAAAAGACAGTCATTCGATGTAAGTAAAAGAAAAATATTATGGCAGAGAGAGAGAGAGAGAGAGAGAGAGAGGCCTGACTAGACTTTAGATATGACGGATGGTATTTTGTTACGTGAATCAATGAGTTCGCCTGATCTTGACCAGTACAGTGCGATTATTATGGACGAGGCTCACGAAAGAGCTTTAAACACAGACGTATTAATGGGTCTTTTAAAGAAAGGTAAAGTGTAGAAAAGGATGACTTTTCCTCTCTCTCCTAACATGTTTATGACTAGTACTCGCACGTAGAAGAGACTTGAAATTGATTGTTACATCTGCCACAATGAATGCCGATAGAGTAAGTAAAAATGATTTGGTCGCATCTATATCCGTTTATATATACTAAAATAATAATAATTATAGTTTTCTCAATTCTTTGGTAATGCTCCATGTTTCTTTATCCCAGGTCGTACTTTCCCTGTAGATGTTATGTTTAGTAAAACATCATGTGAAGATTATGTTGACAGCGCTGTCAAGCAAACATTGGCTATCCATCTTTCTCAGCCAGCAGGTGATATTCTTATCTTTATGACGGGTCAAGAAGACATTGAAATAACATGTCAAGTGCTAAATGGTATGTACTTATCCTTCATCATCGCGATTAACTAGAAAATTCACCTTTGTATCTTAGAACGTCTTGAGCAGTTGGATGATCCACCTCCATTGGCTATTCTGCCCATCTACTCGCAACTGCCTGCCGATTTACAGGCAAAGATTTTCCAACGCTCTGAAAACAATGCACGCAAAGTGATTGTTGCCACAAACATTGCTGAAACATCTCTGACAGTGGATGGTATCATGTATGTTGTGGATTCAGGTTATTGCAAACTCAAGGTTTACAACCCACGTATCGGTATGGATGCCCTTCAAATCACGCCCATCAGTCAGGCCAACGGTAACCAGCGTAGTGGTCGTGCCGGTAGAACAGGACCAGGGTAAAAAGTGAAGCAAAATTTGAGAAACAAGCACATTAACTCAACTCTTTTATAGTGTTGCATATCGTCTTTATACAGAAGACGCTTTCAAGAATGAAATGTTTGTCAATACCATTCCCGAAATCCAACGCACCAATCTTGCCAGTGTGGTGCTTCAGCTAAAATCGCTTGGTGTCAAGAACCTACTTGAGTTTGATTTTATGGACCCTCCACCCCAAGAAAACATCCTCAACTCCATGTATCAGCTTTGGATTCTCAATGCGTTTGATAACACGGGTGAGTTGACGGACGCCGGTGGCAAGATGAATGAGTTTCCGTTGGACCCTTCACTTGCAAAGATGCTGATCACTGCCCAGGACCAAGGATGTACCGCAGAAGTTTTGGTAAGAGAGATATATTGAAATTATTCCAAAAACTAACACATAATCAGACGATTGTATCCATGTTATCAGTACCATCCGTGTTTTATCGACCTAAAGAACGTATGGAAGAGAGCGACGCCGCGCGTGAAAAGTTCTTTGTGCCTGAAAGTGACCACCTGACACTGTTGCACGTCTATACCCAATGGAAGATCAATAAGTACCGTGATGACTGGTGCACAAAGCACTTTGTGCATGCAAAGGCCATGCGCAAGGCGAGAGAGGTTCGATCCCAGTTGATGGATATTATGAAGACCATTAAAATGCCTTATATTTCGTGTGGCACCGATTGGGATGTAGTGAGGTAAAAATAATATATAGTACCACAATTATTACAAAGCTAAAGATGCCATCTATAGAAAATGTATTTGCTCGGCCTATTTCCATCAAGCCGCCCGTTTGAAGGGTATTGGAGAGTATATTAATTGTAGAAGCGGTATGAAATGTCACTTGCATCCCACCAGTGCACTCTTTGGCGCGGGTTTCACGCCAGACTATGTTGTTTATCACGAGCTTGTGTTGACATCCAAGGAATACATGCAGTGTGTGACTGCAGTGGATCCTTTCTGGCTGGCTGAGCTTGGTCCAATGTTCTTCTCGATCCGTGATAGAGATAGAAATTATGGTCATAAAGAAAAGCGTATGGCTAATATTGCGACTGAATCTAGATTGAATATGGAGATGGAAATGAAATTAGGTACACTACTATTTACTTTACTCTTAAAAATCGTTTTGCTGATATATAACTATAGCACGTGAAAGAGAAGAGGAGGAGGAAGCAAAAGAAGTTCAGATTAGACACAATACTGCTAAAGCGGCTCGTATTGCTACTCCTGGTGCACGAGATATGCGTACTCCAAGACGAAGAGGCCTTGGATTGTAAAAGAGCAAAATAATCAACAGCATTTTGTGGCGAAATAAATGCTCGATTTAATAATGTGAAACTGTAACTTTTTAACACTGTCCATTCTAAGCATTTTTCTAGAGGGATCATGTGTTTTAACGATAAATTATCATTAAATTAAAAGCTGGTGATTTTTGACAAATCGAATATTTTGTATTCTCGCCTCATATTAGCAGGTACAAATAATGCTTGAGGAGTCACTCTTGTAACCTCTGTAAGAGTGAGACACTGTGAAGCACCCTCTTGTGGCTATCTACAAGCTGGATACTTGAGGTTCACATACCATTATCATTTTAAAGGCTGTGCTTGAACTTTTGATCAGGTATCTACTCTCTTTTTATGTTTATCGTTGCGGATCACTTTGCCAGGGTGTAGATAGCTCACGGCGTAAGTATTGTCTTTTTCAAGAAAATGAGAACAAATTGCAAATTAATGAGAAACATTTTCAACTTATTGAGAAAAAGTTGATGAGAAAAAAAAAAAAGGGTGAAGAGATTGGTATTAACCCAAGGCATGGTACTAAAATAATGGAATATAGTATGTCTGGCTCGCCAGACATAATTGTGATAGTAAACTCTGTCCTATTGATGTGTTATTCGATTACTTTTTATCATGTTATTCCTCATTGGTGTGTAATATGACTTTATGGACATTGCTACATGGGTGCTATCTCTTTATTTGCTCACTGTCTGAAATATACTCTTTATACATGATATATTTCTCTTTTCTCTTATCTCTTTATATTTGCTCACTGTCTGAAATACACTCTTTATACATGATATATTTCTCTTTTCTCAATTATTCCCCTGGCTTTTCTCATTTATTTGAAATATTTTCTCATTTATTTTTCCCCTTTTTCTCATCAATTTGTAATTTTTTCTCATTTTCTTGAAATAAACAGTAATCAATAGATACGACCATTTTCTGTACAAAAAAAGATTAAATGACTCGTAGCATTCACACCAAATAATAGGTCCCATCCTTTTGTTCACCTTCACTAAGAATAGGCTATAAAGAACCCTTTTTTTTTTTCTGTAACTCATCAGGAGAGAAAAGGGCACATTCCTTATTTGGACATATCTTGATGTCCCAAGTGAGGTATAAAAATAGCAGCAAAGTATCATCTGGACAATGGCACAACCCAAAAATAAAATGCATAGTATTTTTAACAAATGCAAACATGTCGTCACCTTTCTCTCTCTTTTCGACTGCATTCGAGCGGATAAATATTCACTCAAACGTACACACACAACTTGGAAGATTTCGGCAACCGTCACGCACTCCAATTTCATTGGCTCAATAAAATAAGAAAAAAACTCTTTTTTTTTTATTTTCTTTTTTGTAGTGCAAAAAGTCAAGTGAGGAACTTTTTTTCTTTTTTTTTCCTTAGCTTCTTCCCTTTTCTTTACACTAAAAGGACATTGTTAGAGAACAAGCTACAACCCCACAAATATATTTATACAAACTAAACAAAACAAAAAAAAAGTTAAAAATGACGTTACAGTTACCCATGAACAACAAGTCAATAGCCCATGATACCGCGTCATCTAAACATGGCAAAAAAAAAAAGAAGAACAAGAAGCCAAAGCAGACTACCAACATGGTGGATGCCGTCATGAACAGCCATGTCAATAACAACTTCTCCGGCAAGTCCAGTGACGGCTTCTGGTCCAACAACAACAATAACACAGAGGAACGACAAAAGATTCGGGAGTTCTGGTTGCAGTTGGGCGAGGACGAGCGTCGGTCCTTGGTCAAGGTTGAAAAGGAAGCGGTGCTGCGTAAAATGAAGGAACAGCAGAAGCATAGCTGCAACTGTTCGGTGTGTGGTAAAAAGAGGTAAAGTGATAAATTGGCCTTGTTGGACATACGCTTATTTCATTATTTATTTATAGGACGGCTATTGAAGACGAGCTGGAAGTGTTATATGACGCTTATTATGAAGAGCTGGAACAGTATGCAAATCATCAACAACAGACCCGAATGACTCCTTTACGTTCAAACTATCTTGCGTCGTCTTCTGATTTTGAACACGGTCTGTTGGACGAGGAAGACATTGATGACGATGATGACGATGATGACGAAGACGACAACGATGATGATGAAGGCGACGGCGACGACGACGAGGATTTGGACGATGACCTTGATGATGATGACGATGATGATGATGATGAAGACCTGGACGATGATGAAGACGATGATGACCTCGACGAGGATGACCTTGACGAGGATGAAGACGATGAAGATGAAGAGGGACTGTCCAGGCAACATCATGAATTACGTAAAGGGCGCTCCAATTATCCCGAGCAAAGTCGATTTGAGGAGATGTCACATATCACAATCAACAAACGACACGCCACAAAACTAAAGAATAGGTCTTCGGATCATTTTAGCTTTGGTAACAGCCTGACTGTAAAAGGTAAATCTGGAATCAGGTGAAACAATGAATATAAAGTATATTAATCTTGTATTTTTATATAAAAAAAGGCGGTATATTGACAGTTGCTGACGATCTGCTGAAAAACGACGGTAAAAAGTTTCTCGACATGATGGAAAAACTTGCAGAGCGTCGGATGCAAAAGGAAGACATTTCACCTTCTGATAGCAATTACTTTCAAGACGAAGATGATGACGACGATGGATTTGAAGATGATGAAGACGAGGTAATAACGGACATTAATATAATGCGCTTAACTCTCTCACACTTTTGTGTAGGATACTCGAACAGAAGAACAACGAATGGAGGAGGGTCGTCGTATGTTTCAGATTTTTGCTGCCCGTATGTTTGAGCAAAGAGTCTTGGCGGCGTACCGTGAAAAGGTCGCGCAAGAGCGTCAACAGCGCCTTTTGGAGGAGTTGGAAGAAGAAGACCGTCTCCGTGAAGAAAGAGAGGCCAAGAAGCAAAAGGAGCGTGAAAAGAAGAAAGATAAAAAGAGGTAAAATACTCTCCTATTTGTATTATGTATATAATATTAATGCTTCTCATTATTAGACAATTAAAAAAGCAGCAGGAAGAAGAACGCATCGCTCGAGAAGCACAGAAAAAGGCCGAAGAAGAGGCCATCAGGCTCGAAAAACAAAAGAAGCTTGAACAAGAGCGCCAAAAGCGTGAACAAGAACGACTAAAAAAAGAAGAAGAACGTCGTGCAAAGGAAGAGGAGCGGTTAAGAAAAGAGGAAGAGAAACGTCGTCGCATCAAGGAAGAAAAGGAACGATCGGCTGCCGCTGCCGAGAAGAAACGAAAAGAAGAAAAGGAGCGTCACGAAAAGATGCGTCTTGAAAAGCTGCAAAAGGAAGAGGCTGAACGAAAGGCGGAATTGGAGCGCAAGGAAGCTGAGCGTAAAGAAATGGAGCGTAAGGAGTCTGAGAAGAAAGAAGCTGAAAGAAAGGAAGCTGAAAGAAAGGAAGCTGGAAGAAAAGAAGCAGCAGCAGCAGCAGCAGCAACAACAAAAAAGAATCAAGACATGTCTGCCCCTCCACCTCAACCTGAACAACCTGTTCAACAGCAGCAACCATTACCTCCACAACAACAGCCCCAAATGATGCATCCACCAGAGCAACGTCAACAAGTATTAATGGATGCTCTTGTTGGCCATCGTACCTCCGCTTATACCTTACCACCCGCACCCGCACCTTTACAGCCCCCTTCAACCAATGCATTCCTATCGCCTCACAACATGGACATGCTCCAAGGAGGTCCCTCACTTTTACCGCCTCATCCACCCGTCGGCGAGCCCTCCATGATGGGCATCTTTACACCACCTCCACCGGACCCCAACATGATGCCCCGTCCACACCGAGCCTCCATTGCACCCATTGGCCAGCCAGTTGGCGGCACACGCCGTGTCTCATCCGTCGCAGGGCCCATTGGCAGTCCATTGTCGCCACAGGAAAACCAGATATCTGATGCATTCACACCCATCAAACGACCATCAAGCTCGGAGGCAAGTCCAAGATCGTTCTTTTCCAATTTCCTGTTTGGAGAGCCATCATCAAGAGGTAAGAACTGAGATGAATAGAAAGGATTGTTTTGTATTAAGAGTTCATTAAAGGTCCCCCCATGTCTAATCATGACTTCTCACTGGGTCGCACAGATCGACGTTTTTCAAGTGATAATAACAATGCAAATTGGACAAACGGTAATAAGGCAAACACTTTATAATTTCATATTATTCACTCTTTTATAGGTTGGACAGCATCTTCTGTTCTCTCCAACAACATCCACGATAAACTCTTTGGCGATACACTGGTAAGCCGCATAATATCACAAAAGAAAATCAAGCTTAACAATTTTTGAGCAGATAGATCGAAGTCGACTGATCATTGAACGCGTCAAGGTGGCTTATGATAAACTCAACGAGCTAACGCCCACAAAGTTCCTCAGCTCGCCCACACTAATACAGATGCACTGCATGATGATGGACCTGTATCCAGAGCTTGGGCTGGACATTCGAGAGCTCTATGAGGTGCTGGCGTCGCCCCTCAGCGGTTTCCAGTGCATCCATCACCCTCAGCACGGCATCATTGTCGACCTACGCTCGCGTGATCCCATCATGCCCTTCCCATCCATGTCGTCACCCACCCCACCTCATCCATTACAGGGAAATCCGCCACTTTTCGGTGGAATGAATTAACATGATTTGCTTTTCCAGAAAAAAAAAGATTAATTAATAAAAAAAAAAAAACAACTTTTTACAACACTTTGAAAAGAATCCATAAATAATAGCAGTTTGTAATGAAAACACTTTTGCATAAAACACTTCCAAAAAATAAATATAAAACAATCAAGCAAAACAATCTTTATTGGTTCCAATACTGTTGCTGACGCTGACCCTGCGGCATCTGCTGCTGATACTGCTGCTGCTGCTGCTGTTGCTGCTGCTGCTGCTGCTGTTGTTGAGGGTACTGACCGTATCCAAACATTTGTTGAGGCTGACCAAAGTAGTTTTGTGTGCTTCCATAGGGCATGGGCTGCTGAGGCTGCTGGGGCTGTTGTTGAGGGGTATTGGAACCGCGTGGGGGCTCTGATTTGGGTGGTGTGGGCTGCTGGGCCTGTGTGGTGGCGGGTTGCTGGGGCTGGTTCAGACCACCAAGGAAGCCCTGCAATGGAGGCTGCTGCTGGCTATACATAGACTTTTGATAATCCATAAGATCATCGTATGTATTGTTGCTGCTGCCGCCGTAGAGCTGGGATTGATGGTTTGCATAGGGGGATGCGTTGCCATAGGGTGAACCGGTGGTGTTGCTTGCGGCACCGTAGGGCGAGCTACCGGGCTTGGAGTAGATGTTGGGGTAGACGCTCTTGTTCATGAAGGGCTGGCCATAAGCAGCGGCAGACTGCTGGTAAGCATTGAACTGGTTGGGCATGTAATAGTATTGGTAGTAAGGCAAATTGGTGGGGTACATTTGCTGGGGCACGTTTTGGTTTTGGCCAAGTGCAGATTGCCCGTGGGCATTGTCTTGACCGTACTTGTCGCGGCTTTGGTAAGCGGCACTGGCAGAGGTGACGGAGGGTGAGTGACTAAATGCGGCGGGATCATAATAACCCTAAAATAGAAATAAAAAGAAATAAAATTTTTTTGTTATTTTTTGAAACCCATTTTTTTTTTCTTGGAAAAACACATACCATAGCAGCTGCTCTTTGTGCAGCCTCAGTGCTATAAATACCATAATCAGGCAAGTTGGCCATGGGGTTCATACCAAAGCCAGAGACACCAGCAGGAGGCTGGTTAGGCAGGTAGGAGCTGTAAGCAGAAGTGAGGTGATCCATACCAAACTGTGGCTGCTGCTGCTGCTGCTGTTGAGGTTGGGCAGGAGTAGCCTGTTGAGGGATCTGGGGTTGCTGTGGTTGTTGTGGTTGTGGTTGTTGTTGTTGAACCTGAGGTTGGATCTGAGGTTGGACAGGATGCTGGGGCTGTTGCTGAGGAGGCTCCTCGGGTTGCTGGGGCTGCTGTTGGTAGGCAGCAGCAACGGGCTCTTCCTTCAAATAGTTGGTGGTGGGTTGCTCCAAGGCATCATTTGTGACAATGGCAGCAGCAGGGGTTGGTGATGGGATAGTTTCGGGAACAGATGGGACAGGTGCTTCCTTTTCTTTAGGTGATGATGAGCTTTGTGCAACGGGTTCAGGAAGGGTGGATGTGGTGGAGGTGATGGTGGTGCTTTCAATACTAAAACGAATGCGTTAGCTTATCTCAACCCCAACAATAATACATTTTGTCTCGTATACATACGTTTCTACAGTGGTTGGTTCTTCGTCAACCTGAAGAGAGCCAAACTTAACATCCAACTCGGTGACGGTGCTAGTTACATTTACAGATTCCTTTACAGGGCTGACAACAGCGTCCTGTTCTTCTTGTTCTTTCATAAAAGAGGTGCTTACATTGACAGGGGCAGACCATTCATCGATGATTGGTTCGGTGGAGGAAGCATCCCAACCAGAAGAAGCGGGAGCGGGTTCATTGAAATCATTTACAGCGGAGGTGGTGGGTGCCTCCCATTCAGAGGTTGTGGTATTGGCGGGTGCATCCCACTCATTAGTTACATTTTGTGTGGCAGCCGAATCCCATTCATTGTTGGCAGCAGCTTGTTCGACGGGTTCTGCTGGCTCGGGCTTGGGCTTGGTTCTATTATAATAAATGAGAGGTCAGCAACGCTTTACATAATACACACACACACACTCGCACACAAAAATCATATAAACATCTTGTGACTTACTTGAGAAGACTTGCCCATGTCTTGGGTTGATCATTTGCTGAAGTTGTGGTATCGGGAAGAGGAGCAGCCCAATCGTCTGTCGCTGCTGCTGCTGCTGCTGCTGCTGGCTGTGAAGAGGAAGAAGAAGTATTTGTTGTGTATGCTGCAGTAGAGGAATTCCAGCCATCGTCCGCGCCATCCTGTGTCTGCTTTGCGATGGATGCCCAAGAACCTCCTCCAACGGGTTCTTGGCTGCTGATTGCTTTTGTGTCCCACGAAGGAGTGCTCTCCCAGGTAGACGAGGTGTTGTTGTCCCATGAAGAGGAGGTATTCTTTGAGGATCGCGTGCGGTTGGATGCATTTACAGGTGCTAGACCGTGCAAGTTGATGAGTACACATGAATAAACACGGTAATGTGTATTATGCTTACCTTTAGGTCGAGAGACTCTATCATTATATCTTGGTTGTGTAGGTTTGGGTTCACGATGGTATGAGGAAGAAGTAGAAGAATAGCTTGTTTGATGTGAAGATACAGTCGAGGCTACCTTTTGCTTTTGTGCCTCCTTTTTTGATTTTTTAGTCTTTACTTCGCCCCACTGGTTAGCACGTCCTGCGAATATAGAAAAAAAATAGAAAATAAATAAACAAGATAAAGAAAACTAAAACTCCCGTAATATATATTGTTATAACAACAAATAAATACACTCTTTTTA